>VWZF01006234.1:371802-500884 GCA_013396755.1 Sclerurus mexicanus | reverse complement strand
GTCAGGATATGAATATTCAGTTCGCCCTTTGTTATCCAGCTTTTACAGACTAAGGCGTTGCCTCCAAGCTTTTAGGAAGGAATTCCAACGAGTATTGAAACTATAACACAGCTTGAACCCAATTTTAGTAATTCCAGTAAAGTAGAACACAATCTAGAAGTAGCATCATCTTAATTCTGAAGTACTCCAACAAAAGACAGCACTAAATGAGCAGCAAGAATTTGAGTTACTTCAATATTCCTAATCTCTTTGACTTCTTTTTTTAAATGTAATTGAGGACACCAACATGACTTTAGTTAGACATATCAAGCTATTTGGAAAGCAAAAAGGAAAAAAAGAACATTTTACAGATCATGCAGATTTGAATTATCACACAGAACAATTCTTACAGTGCCCTTGGACTAATACAGTGAAATATTTCGACAGCAAACTATCATTTCCCTGTGACCAGTGAGAGCAACTGCTCTTGTGTCAAACTGCTCTCATGTAAACTATACAATCAAGAGTGTTCACAGTACAGTGCTACAGCCCAACTTCTTGCACAGCTGTAGAGCCACTAGAAGATAACAGAATTTTGCTTTTTAAGGAAATGGGAAGATAGGCAAGTGCAGGGCTTTTCTTCTCAGTTTCACCAACTCATATGACCTTCAGTCACCACTACACACAAGCATCACACACACCTACACTCCAATCCTTTACATGGCCTGTACATATCTGCATCAGCTTGAACCTACAGGAGCACTGCTGAAGTATCCATCTTTGCCCATGTTATGACAAAAATAACACTGGACAACATAACACATAACTGCACCCTGCTGTTCGACTGACAATTGCTGTGGTAAATATTCTTGTTTCTGTGCTTGTGATCCTCTGCTAGCATTGATGGGAATGACAATGACAGAGAAAATATGAAGGTACAGAGCAGCATGTTCACCAGAGGAACTGGGTAAGATAGATAATACTTGTATCTCCTTTGCAGTATGTGAGTTGCTCTTGCTGCTACCTGACAGCCCACCCACTTGGCACAAATGACATAACTAAATTAAATAGGTATTCCTAGAAACTCCAAAGCATTATGCATTGATAAAGACATAAACTGATAACACTATTTAGATTTGTATTTTCTCTACAGTGCTATTTAATGACTCATTGTAATGTTTAAAAAGGTTATTTTAATTATTCTGATCTTATTCCTAAGTCCCCACCATGGCCAGGGATGCCCACACTCTCAATCAGGTTGCTCAGGACCCCATGCAGCCTGGCCTTGAACACTTCCATGGATAGGGCATTGAAAAGTTCTCTGGGCAACCTGTGCCAGGGCCTCACAAGCCTCTGGCCAAAGAACTTCTTCATAATATCTAGTGTAAATTTCTCCTCTTTTATTTTAAAACCATTGCTCCTTGTTCTATCACTCTCTGCACCTGTGAAAAGTTGCTCTCCCTCTTTTTTACAAAGCCCCCTTTAGGTACCTGAAGGTCACAATGATGTCTCCCTGGAGCCACTTCTTCTCCAGGCTGAGCAAACCCAACTCTGTCTCTCTTGATAGGAGAGATGTTCCATTCCTCTAATCACCTTTATGGCCCTCCTCCGGACTTGCTTCCACAGGTCCATGTCTTTCCTGTGCTGAGGACCCCAGACCTGGATGCAGTACTCCAGGTGGGATCTCATAATGGCAGAGTAGAGGGGCAGAATCACTTCCCTTGACCTGCTGCCCTCACCCCTCTTTTGATGACATCTAGGATATGGTTCCCTTTCTAGGTCACAAGCACATGCTGTTGGCTCTTGTCCAGCATTTTATCCACAAGAACACCCAAGTCCTTTTCCACAGGGCTGCTCTTAATGACTTCTCCCAGTTTGTACCCAGATCTGGGATTGCCCCAACCCAGACACAGCACCTGGTACTTAGTCTTGTTGAACCTCATGAGGTTCTTGTGAACCCACTTCTCACGTTTGTCCAGGCCCCTCTGGATGGCACCCCTACCACCCTTGAAGCAACAGGAGATGTTATGGGGCATAGAAAATAAAATGTAATGTTTATTCCAAGTATAATGAGCAGTCTGTTTAACTTACATGGTTCAAAAAACACATAACTGATATTTTTGAACTCAAAAGAAACCAAATAGCAAGACACATTCTGATCACTGCATTTATTCAAAACAAATACTCTTTGTTGCCTCAGCCAGTGGCTAATTGCCAATTTGTTTCATGAACAAAACCTGACACAGAAAACAGAACCCAGCTATTAAGTATAGAGGGCTACTGCAGGGAGTATTAAGCTAAAGGCAGAACTGCTCTGCCAGCAAGCATCAATGTGCAAAGCACACAAATCCCCCCTTCTCTATCTCCTGATCTGAATCTAACTTTTTTTTGCAGCATGTTATCTCCCTCAAGGGCAAGTGTATTCCAAATATTTAAGGGCTCTTACAAAAGGCCAGCACTGATCTCTTTACTTGAATAATATCCCAAATGGACCCTCACTGGTAACATGATAACAAAATCAGTGTTTCAGTTAAAAGAGAAGAGTCTTTCTGCTCCTCTGTTCTTCTCTTTTTGTGCATTGATATAAAGATCAGAGTCATCAGCATGAATAAGATTTAGAATTCTGATGAAAACAATAAAAGATACTAAACACTTTCTGGCCCTCCCAAATTTGTACTCAACCTCTCTCTTTGTTAAAACTGTAATCACATTCCCATTGGTGTACAAGGGATTTATGCAAACAAGGTCTCTTCTGTCAAAAATCATAGCAATTTAATGCAGTCACAGCCTGTTTGGTTGTGTAGATTACTGGCACCAAAACATGACTTAGTATTCTGATGTGTGTCAGCTCTATGATACAGATCAGATGGTTTTAGCAGACTCATTTCAGCCATTCTAGTATAAGATACTGTATCTATATGCAAAAGAACCAGAGAAATAAGGAAAAGTAGCAGGGGATCACTTGAAGCTACAGTCATAAGGAAATTTTAAAATTAAGCTAGAACTCAGCCTGTTGCTTAATTGCAAACACAGTATTCGCTGAATATCTTAGTTTTTCTCTCCATGGAATGTCACCCATTGCTTAAGGATGGACTTAAATTAGCAAAAGCCCATAGTCTTTACCTCTGTGCGAGTGCTGTTCATGCATATTATGCATCCACCTTATACACTCAACGTGCAAAGGATTAAAAGGGGTCTGTTATGCGGGTCCTAAACACAGGACTTAACTTGTTAAATCTAGCTGAAAAAATACATACTTATAGCTCCAGTGGCCCTCTGCCTGATGTTTTCACGTGCAATGCCATAGCTCCCCCATCACTCAAGGCTGTATCCTGCCTCCTTTGGGCAAGTTGTGCAGTTTCAGTGGGAACAATTTAATCACTTGAAGTGAAATGGACACAAGTTAGCTATGAGCTACCCTCATCATGTTTTTAACTATTTATAGACAAATCTGGCCATGTTAGAGAAATTCTATCTGCACCTGCACAGGAGATCATGTCTGTGCTCACTGTCAGCCTTTCAAGAACAAAGAATGGGTTTCTCTTTCTGTCTTAACAATTTTTTTCCAAAATCAATTTGATGCTGTAAGAGGAAAAGGGGGAAGCGAGCTGATTAAAAGCTGTGATGAAATGCAGGGAATAGAGTGGAGTACCTGCGGTGAGCTGCCACCTGCACCCACCTTCTCCCCAGAGAGCCAATGGCACTCCACAGGCAACCCATTACATCATCACATCAGCATCTAACTGGCTACATTTTGGACTCAGTTTCTGACCCAAAATATAAGGGTTAGATAAAAATATGCCATTTCCAATGTATATTTTAGTTGAGGTAGCCTATTAACAGACATGCAATAATTTCTGCAACTCTTCTGAGTAAAAGAACGATGACTTAAGATCTGAGTGAATCCTATACATGAAATTTTAATATATATATACATCTTTAAGTCTCAAAAACATGCAGAAGACTTCCTTTGTCCACATGGACCTATCTTGCATTCACTTTCCAGTATGTTTATGCCACTGAGTCATACTAGCTGATATTGTTGGAAAAAAAAAATAAATTAAGGTGCTTATTTGCTAAAAGCAAGTGTTACACTTAGAGTTCTTGATGCCAAGATGACTGCACACACAGAGGGAAAAAAAAAAAAGAAGGAAAAAAAGAGTTTCTCATGGCTTATCTAAAGCAGAAAAATGAGATGCTATTTGCAGGATAAATCACTGATTATGCATTATTTACTCAACTGTAATGAATTAATAGCTGGGTGCACATAGGGACATTTAGGTATATATACATGACAGAGCTTTAGTATGGAAGGCTCATTCTGCCAAGTGAATTGGGGCCAAACACTTAACTTCATAAGTATCATTCAAATCTAATGGGACCAGAAATAAATCAGGTTCTATTCCTTACTTCATTCCAGTCCTTATCTCCTCTCCCCATACACAAAACATGCATAATCCAAATATGGTATTCTGCAAAAATGGGCCTCATTATGTATAAAAAGAGCCACATTAGAGAAATCTAAAGAAATGGGTAAAAGAATGTAACACTCATCCTTTTTTCAGGTTGGCTTACAGCTCCATAGAGCAACCATCACATCTGAGTTCTGTATCCACAGGCTGTGTATTACTGGTCCCTGCACTGGCTGCTCCATGCACTTATGTGATCTAAATAAATCAACTAGCAAAATACACAATATAAAGGCTGTTTGAGTTTTGCTGGTCTCTGTCAGGAGATGTTATTAAGCCTAATGATATAGAAACACCTACTTTAAAGAGAAAAAAAAAAAGTTTGGCTCTTTAAGTTTTGGCCTCTTTAAGTTTCTTATCTAGGATTATAAAACATCAATCCAACTGTACAAACTTGCATTCTTTTTGCAAGCATTAAGAGAGGACAGCAGCTCTGCCTTACAAGTGCCCTCATCACACTATCTTTATACAGCCTTTTTAGGATACTGACACCTCAATATTCATCTACTTGGACTCAGTTTATCTGCAGAAGTTTCAGCTGCTTTTAACACTCAGTCTAATTAGGGAGATAAAAGAAGTTTTCTTAGATGCATAAGTTAGCTTCAGTGGTGAATAAGATGTTAAAGAGTAGGTGGCAGACTCCTTAAAACAGCTTCTCTGATCTCCCTCACTCTACCCACATTCCTTTCAAGATCTTAGCTGGTCAACCCCACTATTAACCTCACTCCACACTGAGAATTAGCTATCTATTCTCTGCCTTTGTTCCTTCTCTCAGAGGGCTCCTCCACCAATACTTTATCCAAGAATCCTCAGACATCTTCTATGAATGTCTATAGCAAAATCCTTTTCAAAGTCAAAATAAATTACTGCTGCTGGTTGGCATACAGAGAAGCTCCTATTTTGACCATTTATAGCACATTTTGAAAGACTTGATGCTGATGCAATGATGTTTACTGCAGCCTTATGACTTAACAGTCGTATTAGAAGCACATCCAAATGACCTCTACAGTCTACAACCTCTCTTTCTAGCAAGGAGCGAGCTCTTTGTCTTGTGGTGTCCCAGCAAAGGGGTGATATACAGATAGATCTCTCTTCAATTTTTAGCAGAAAACAACCCAACAATTTACCTTTTAATTGAGAAATAGTTCCTCCTGTCCTGGGACCTCTGTCAAAGAGGTATGACAAGATAGGAAAAAAAATAGATCATTTGAAACCTACTTAACACTATACTTCATTAAAATTATGTCTAAAGGAATGAGAAAAAGAACAGCTTACAGAAACATCTAAAAATTGAAACCAGCAAACTGTTAACAAATCCAGCAAAGTAACAAAGTGCAACACAATCTTTGTTAAAATTGGCAACCTCCTTAATTGTCACAAAGAAAACTGCAAACTACCTGAAGTGTAATCCCTTCCACATCCATAGGGTGTGCCTGAGGAATAATAAACTAGAAATATAAGGCTTGGGTGTTCAGTAAACCAGGACCAAACTTGGCGTATGAAACAAATCTAAGAGTTAACTAATTCAGTGCCTAAGGACAAAATCTCATTCCCAGCTCCTGAACATCACAAAATGTCACAACATTCGGCTGCCTCCTATCAAGCAAAATACCATGACTTCTCTCAGGGTAGTATTAAAGGATAGTGTCAGTGCTTCATTTCAAAACTAGCAAATGTCTTCTTGTTTTGCTCAAAGTCACCCTGCCAAAGTTGCACAGCAGTAAGAAACAGACAATGGAAAAAAGGGGAACAGGGGAAGGAAGAAACATATGTGAGAATACCTGTTAAAAGCCTTACTTTAGAGGGGGAAAAAACAAAATTAAAAAAAAAAGGCAGAAAAAAAATAAGATGTGAAACTTATTTTAAAGGCTCAATGTTTGGCCTGAGTCTCAGCAGTACATCACACGTGAAAGTGGAAATTCCATCAAATCTTAATGCACAGACTTTGGTTCATTTTGGACTAATTGGGAAATGGGTTTGAGTCACCAGGACTTCTTCCTATCACACATAAATCTTCTGCAGAGGTCCCACCCAAGCACTGACTGAGCACAGTCTGTCAGTCTGTCAGATTTGATGAGACAGGAGGCCACAGAATTAAAATTGCTCAATCAGATCTGAGGGTAATCAGACTTCCTACAGCATGACACAGTGCTATGGTAAAGCAGTGCTGTGGAACATTGCATTCAGGCTTGGTAATCCAATAAAATTGTCATTCAAGACTTACTGTACTCCTGTGCATAGTTATCTATTATCTGTAACAAAACCTGAACTTATTAAATTACTTCATATTTTCAGTATTGTGCTGTTGTTTATTATACAGCAATATGAAGAAATGCAGAAAGAGTCATTTTCTACTAATATGAACAAGGAACATTATTAGATTAAGAACAGAACATTACCCTTGAAGCTTTTCTGTCAGCTTTGCCACTGCAGAACATCCAGTTATATACTTCTCCCTGATGCCTCCTGCTGCAGATTTAAAAAACCAAAGCAAATCACTCCCATCACTCTTCTAACACTGTGGGAGAGGCAGAGAAGGAAACATGTTAATTTTGGTAACAAACCAGAAAAGTACATTGGTGTCGTATTCCTTCCCTCTGCAAAGAATAAAAGGCTAGTTGGTTCCCACCACACGTCTATAAGATGAGACTGGCAGAAATGCCCTACAATAAAAAGGGGTTTACAGGTAAAAGAAAGAGATGAAAAGTGATACATGTGTAATAGCAGTAGCTGGCTAATGGACACGAGGAAAAACATATGTCAGACAAGGCCCCAGAAATCCCTTTTCAGTGTTTCAGAGATGATGCACAAGTATGGGGGGCAGGGGCACAAGAGCCTGGAGTCTCTGTTCTTACTCCTCCAGTTCCAATCTTGTGTGAGCAGAAGCCCTGGGGGTAGGAGTTTAATTTACCAGAATTTGGTCGTTCCTTACTCCTCTAGTTGTTCATCAGTCTGCCACAACTAGCTAGCTGCTTGCAATAGCCAAGTGCAGGGGCACACAGAGGACGGATAGCAGTGCACAGACACTAGAGAAGGAGCTTTGCAGGGGATCTCATCTTCATCTCCCACAGTCACACCAAGAGAGCAACAAGTGGTGATATATCAGTTCTCTGGTCCTCTCAGCTTAACCAACTGAGGCAAATGGGAACAAAGTAGCAGAGGGGCAAAGAAGCCCAGACATATCTACTTTTCCAAGTGGAAGCCAGCAAGGTGATCTCAAGCCCTGACGAACTCTACTCTCTTGTGCGAACTCTGTCTGTGTCTTTATGATGAGGAAACAGCTTTGCATGCAACTGCCAGTGATTTACATTTAACCCCATCATTTGGCAATGCCCACATGTGAGACTGTGCACATAATCTTTTCACTCAGTGCTTCCATGTGTTTCAGATTCATTATTCAGAAGCTTTCTGGTGAGACAGCATTAGAAGTTACATCATTTGCCAACAGTATTTGGAGGGCTCGGTATGTGTGAAGAACAGATACAAGGTATAATCAGAATGCTACAGAAACAAGGATTACTTTTCAACCTTAACTAAGCTTTTTTTGACTTCCAGCCACTTCATTCAATTGAAGAGAGTTCTGCAATGAAAACCTTCACCAACCTCAAAGTCCTAATGGGGGCTTCTTAAGCCCTATTCCAAGATCTTGGATCAAGAAAGTGAAGAGAGACCCCAGTAACATTGTTTCAGGATGCATGCAAATTTGCATTGCTTTTCTCAATGTGCAGGGCACAGGAGGAATCCACAAAGACACTACACGAAGGACAAAAGCCTGATCCGTCTCTGATGTGGATAACCTGAAAAAAATAAAGACTTGAATAATATTTTAGCCTGCAGGCAGAACAGGATCTTTATATGGCGAAAGCATCCAGACTTAGATTTAACACACACTATAAACACAGTCTGCAATGTGGACATGCACAGACCACTTTGGTGCTGACCGCTGCCAAAGTATGAGTAAACTGAAGACACACAACAGGGCTCTTCTGAGACTAACAGTGCCCTCAACCTGCTTTCAGTCCCTAAAGCAAATTTAACAGTGAAGAAAGTTCATCCTTCCAGGAGACCTTAACAGAATAAAGCTATTTCTGGCTTTCATGCAAGAAAAGAAAAAGACCTTATGTTGTTTCAAATTTAAAACAAGGGACATGAGACAGGCAGGGAGATATCTATAGCTGCTGAATTAGTATCATGAAGAACATGAGAAGGTGAAAACTGAAAAGAATAGTTTCTGACAAATAGAAGTAAAATGAAACTGCTGCAGCTTGCTCACTGTAATATGCCAGAAAAGAGATGGGGCATTCCAAAGTAACAGACAGAAAAGTGGAGAGAGTTGCTCTGTGTGCTATGAATATGCTTCAAACCCTACTAAAATATGAACAATGTCTACTCTACTGTCCTTTGGACTTTTCTGATTACACCATACGTTGGAAATGCACATCTGCTCTTTACATAAAATGGATAGTACTTTAAAAGCAAATTTGAGGAATCCACAGGGTATAAGCTGATTAACATTGAGCTCAGCACATGAATTTGTTAGTCCAGTGCTGCATATCGGATTCACATTGTCATCCTGGTGCACCATTCTTTAGCTTCATTGTTGCAAGCCTGGAAATGGAACATCCATTTCCTACTAACAGCAACAACATCTCCAGCAAGTAGCTCCTGGGACAAATGAACACTTTATGCTGAAATATTGGGCTTTTAGAAAAAGCACTTCTTCCCTTTTATTGGGTTATCCATACCTCAGTCTCATTTGTATTTGAGACAGAAAGAAACCTGGATTGTGCAATAATTTTTCAAAAAAACTGTGCTACCATTCTGCAGTGAAAGGTAAATGCATGAATCTGTAATGGGCTGCTAATCAATTTTTGACAAACTGATATTCTCATGACAGATTAAGTGGGCATACATTTCACAATGCCCTCACTGGACACATGCAAATGCACACATCACAATAAGCACTTGGGGTACAGTTTCCTGCCTAGGAAGTTTTTGTACCCAAGCCTGTTTAAATATTTTCCTGTCACAAATATATCTACCTTCTTACTGTAGGATTGATCTAAAAGTGGGTGTTTCAGCAGATCACCATTATGCTCAAGTTTTCCTTGCCTAAAGCACAATTTTACCTCAGAAAATAAGAATTGCCCTAGTTCCATAAAAATGTTAACAAAGTTTATCATTATTACTACTAAATAGGGATATCAGACAATGAATACTTTATTTTTTTTTTTTTTCATTTTGGGACATAATTCCATTACTACAGAGTGCCAGGGAACTACTTCAAAGAGCTAGATAAAAACAAGAAATTCCCTCTCTTAAAAACAAAAGCACACACACAAAAGAAAAAAGAAAAAAAACAAACAAGAACCCACTCAGAATATTTTGCAGAAGTATCATTCTTTCCCTTCCTTCTTTTCAACAAAACTCTTTGAAACTCAGTGTTTAATAAAGCTAGTCATAATTATGTAGTTTCTATTTTTTAGGTCAAGTAATTCTGAACAAAAAATGTTCAATTGTTTCTTGTTTTATGACATCTGCAGTTGTTTCTAATATACATCTAGATAAACAGAAACATCCTCTCCCTTTGCACTCCTCAATATTGGATGCAACATTTCATTTTAGGAAACTCTCTGGGTTGGGACAGCATTAAAGAGGCAGAACAGTCTGGCCTTCTTAGCTCTAACCAACTTCTGATAAGAAGGCTGGGTTGAAAATCTCCTATGTATGGAAACTACCTTGAATTCTGGAGTTGAACATTCTGATAAGGAAATTAATTTGTAGACAATCAAGGAAACTACCACTCTGTAGTCTGACTCACATTTTGTGGAATATAACACAGGGTTTGAAAAGCATTGCGCAGATATATTGCTTTAACATTTAAATAACCAATAAACCAAGTTTTTCTAGGTAAAAGTTTTCTCCTGAAAAAATCAGAAAGCTGGAGACAGGACAGAATGAGGCAGGAAAAAAAGGGACAGGACAAGCTGAGAAAGCTTAAAATAGCTAGAACCACAGTACCATTACATTCAACTAGTTTTATGTTGATCTAAATCTATCCTGTATCATGCAGTAATACCAAATAAGATCCACACTTGAAGCTAATTTTACTTTTCAGAGTATTTCTTTCTAGGATGTTATACCTACAGAAAGTCTACTTGAAGATGAACTGCCAAGATGATTAGCAGTGGAAAAGAGAGTATTTCCTTTGTTATTATTAACAGGCACTTTTAAGAATGTATTTTACAGAATTATCTTAATATTTTTGTTGTATACAAACATATTTCTGAATGCCAGCACATGCAAAGCATTTATATCCACATCAATGAAGTGCTATATACTTACTTCAAGAGTTGAATTAAAAATTCTTAAACAAAAAGCAATCACAGAGTGTGTGTGTGTGTCTAGACTATTGGCTAAATACTTAGATGTTACTAACTTCAAAAAGAGAAGTTTTATGTATCTCTTTATGTTTTATATATGTGAGTTTTGAAAGCAGACTATCCTAAGAGAGAACAAGAGTCAGTCCAGTCACTTTTTGTGAGTAAATGACAGGTGTTTTCAAATTTATTTTTAATTTGTGAGTCACTCAAGATCCAAACCCATTCTTTACAACCATATTTGCTGCTTGCAAATTACTCACTGAATAATTTATATGAGGGAAATTCACCCTAAGGATTTGCCTGCAAGCTTGTTTGCTTTTATTGTTCCCTACCTATTATCCAATGTGTTTGAGCAGGTTCCACATTATTTCTACTCCCTAAGTGAATGAGTGAAACTTTAAGCTGCTATATCCATACGAGAGGAACAACAAATCCTGAATCAGGAACAGCCAATTTTGATTCCTAGTGAAAAGCGATCTTTGCCTAGCTGTTTAGGAGCTGACAATATTCCCTCAGAAAACACATCAAGGACTGTAACCAAACTCACAAACCACAGCAGCAGGGTTGCCAGCATGCTTCATGAAAAGGCAAATCCCATTTCAGACACATACAGCAAGAAAAATGCTACATGAGGCTCTCAAAACAGTTGTTCTTTTGTAAGCCCAGAAGCACCTTCCAGACCACTGACCTCCCTAAGGCAATGGCAAGACTACATATTTTGCATAATTCATTAAGCAGTTATTTGTTATCGCTCTGGTTATTCTGTGTTATATTACTGCTATACTGTACAAATCCTGACTCACAAGAACCCATCCAAAATAAGTTTTCTGAAAGCTCATCACTATTATCAAAAGGCATTGCATTCCAAACTATGCAATATTCATAAAATAAGCTAGTTTCTAAGATTTCTACCCAAGCTGAGATAGAGATTGATCAGAGCAGAAGAGCTGAAGAGAGGCCATGGGACAGGCAGAGAGGAAGTGGACACAAAAAACATGCACTGTTCAAAACTGGGATTCAATTAAAATTCAGGTCACAGTTCAGGAAGCCTGACCAGGAGAGACCTTACAGAGCAGTTTACCAGCTACCTTTAAGGCAGGATCCTGCCTTGCTGTGAGCACTGTGGCCCTTGAGCCTGAGAAGCAGAAAGCACTTAGTTATTCTGATGTGAGCAACAGCAACTCCCACAGTGCTGCATTATTACAATGTTTAGCATTTGTCAGGGTTATGCCCACCAGGTGGAAACAACACCTGGGCAGTGTCAATTCCTTCTCACCCAATCTCACAGCCTTCCTTTGCTTTTGATCCAAATCCAGGCTGCATCACAAGAAAAAATTGGGTTTGGAATATTTTAATAAAAATAATCAACTTTTAAGACCTAAATCCTACACCCAGGGTCCACAGAAATAGCTATGTTACATTTTTGGATACTTTTTTCTCATTTCCTTTGTGTGTGCCTATAAAGGAAATTTTTACACTGGAATCATGTAATACCACCAATATTGACTTCCTCTTCAGTCTACAGAGATTAACAGTCTCTTGAGGGTTATATTGATGCCAGCTTTGCTCTCACCAATATTTATCTCTTAGGTCAATGAATCTTGATGCTGAATACAACAGAAGTCAATACTTGCTTATTGCAGTTAGAATAAGAATCACTGAGAAGGCTTATGAACACTAGGTTGGTGTCTGTCAACACTGACATAGTGAAGGAGTCTGCCAAGGCCTTGTGTCTGTCTTCTTTTCTAGTAGAACTTGTCTCAAGTAACAATGAAAAAAGACCACTTGATAACTCAATAATCAAGTGTGTTCCTATAAAAGGAGTTCAGACTAGCATATTTTAACATTTAACATACATGCAAGTAGTCATTAGTACATAAATTAAAATATATAAGCCCAGACTTTATATCAGATTATTATTATTTGGAGACTATATGTAAATTTTGTGGGTTTTTTTAATAGTTACTGCTACTTTTAGGATTAAATTCAAGCCTATTTGATATCAAACTGGTCCCCAAGGTAGGTAGTACATTTAGTTCTCTGTTCCTACTTAGTTTTATTTTTTATGATAGACTAAAAGATGAACTCTGTAGCTCAGTTGTTGTTCAAAACTTTCCAAATAGAGATCATGGAAAACTAGTCAAGTAACATCCTTACAGTCTTAATACCAGAATCCACAAAATCCATCCATACATCCAAATACTGAGGTAGGAGGAAACAAAATTATAGGAGTATATTGTGAAGGGAAAGCATCAGGGAAGAAGTATAGCTCAGTAAATCTTTAGAAGAAAGGTGTGATGAGTGTGCAGCTTTGACCAAATTTACAGCAAACACGCAGACATTCTCACTTATACAAATCCGGAATTTCCATCCTTACTTCTCCTGCTACCAAGATCTGTCCTTATTGTGCACATAAAGTTTACTGACAAATTTATACTTGTTCATGTTTTATTCCACTAAGGTACCATAAGCATCTTAAAGCCATAGACAACAGCTAAACCCACATCAGACATCCTACTTCCATGTATTCATTGAATGCAAATTCAGACAATCATTATCAAAATTCTGAAGACCTTCCCACCTTACTCATCCCATAGGCATGTTCCTCTCCATGGCATTCTGTAACACTTCTCTTTCTGCCCACTCTTTGTATTATGGCCCTCAAATAACTGAGAAATACGCTGCTTCACAGCCAAGCTTTCATGAGCATGAAGATGTACAAGACATTAAAACTTCAAGCAAAAGTCACCAGCACAGCTTTAAAAGAAACATTTCAAATATCTTGCAATTCCCCACTTCCTAACTGCCTTAAAAATTTGAGAATCTTTAGGAGATGTGAGGACTACACTTAGTCTTAAGGTCCTTTGATAGACCAGGACACTAAGTATCGTTGGGCTGCATTTCTCACAAGGTCCAACACCCTTCCAGAGGTTGCAGTGTTTCTCTGAGGACTGTTGTTTGCCTTTTTACTTAACAACCTGCCTACTCTTCAGTCATTTTACTAGAGGAAGAAAAGGGTGTTTCTAAACTGTTTGTTATAGTTAAGTATAAAAATTTAGAATTGATTTTTCTAGTCAGTTAACCATATTCTTGAGGGAAAACATAAGGTAGTATAATTATTAAAGAGCACTCTCAGTAATACTCACATCTTTATTGTGTCAACCCTTTGCCAAAAAAAAAACCCCAAAAAAAATCACAAAATCAAAAACCAAAAGATTGATAGTAAAAGCCACTTATATTTCTTCTTTGCAGAACCAAGCCATCTGCCTTCAATACACCATCAGCCCCTGCTAGATGAATTCACATATATTTTAAAGCCCCGGAGTAACCATTAGAATGGAAATTGGACACTACTTGTCATTTGCAAAGCTTTCTTAACTGGAGAGGCTTCCCATTTGTTCAATTAAATGTTTGCATGTGCAATACCCTTTATGAAATTTATCCCAAAACAGTGAGGACTGAAATAATATTGGAGGCAGATGGCACAGCTGTTCCATTTAGACCTATCCACAGCAATATATGAAGTGATGAACAGGACTGGGAAGTGGGAGTGAAAACTTGGTACTATGAAGAATATCATCCATTGATATTAGCAATAAACAAACCATTTCAGCTCCAGTCTTCCCTCCCTTATCATATGTAGCTGTATGACTCACCTCAGTTTATCCAGTTAGAACACACTCATTTGATTCAAGTCAATCACTGAAGCCATGTAAGGTTTTTCCCTAAGTGAACCCATTCCCCTAACTTAAAAGCTAGGGGAGTCTGAAAACATGTCTTTCACATGGAGACAAGGAGGCACATATTTGTATGGGCTGATAAGGCAGTGCACATGCAGAAGAGACAGATACCATTAGGAATATGGAGCAAGTTCAAACTGCTATTTATTTGCATGCCTCTCACAGAACAGAAATCATTGCACCATGCTCCAGACGCTGTAAATCTCAAGATGGACATCCATGGCTCATAATTAAAACTGGCAAACATTTTCACTGAGGAGAGGGAAGAAAAAAACTGGAGATATTCTAGCCACTCTGCATCTATTTTGAGATTTCTGGGGTACTACTCTACCATCTCAGTATCAGGAAGGTCATGGTCTCAAAGCAAAGTGCAAATGAGAAAACATTTCCTCACAGATAGTAGACTTGAAAGAACTTGATGAGAGCATATTTTTTTCTGTACAGCACCTAGACTAGGGGCAGAGATCCAGTAAACTAAGTGAGGAAAGGAATCAAAAATTTCTTCAAAAAGAAAGCCTTCATGAAAGAAAATTAGAGAACATGTGGAAATAGATTTAAAACAAAATAGGTTGGCAGGAAAGGTTTTCATCTTGGAAAGCACTGCTTTACTAGAAAACAAAGAACTGTCCATTGCACGCCAGCACATAGCTCACAAAAGCTTTTACTTTGGCACCAAAAAGAAACTACTTGAGACCAGAAGACAGATTCCAATCCCCATATCTATGGGCAAGCAATGACACTAGCTCTGTGGGACCCCAGTAACCTATTCTGCAGGTTTAACATAACATCAACAGTCTAAAAAAGTTACAAGACCAAACTCAGTTAAGAAAGGACCATAGAGAGCAAAGGACAGGTCTCACCACCTCCTTTCCCCTCTGCATCCTACTCTTTCCCTGCTTTCCTCTTCAATTCTACAGTCTGTTAGAGACTTCTACAGCTGGAGTGTTGCTGAAAACAGAGAAAACCTGTTTTAAATGAACTGCCAGTGAGATGAAGAAAGTTCTCCATATGTGCCATGTGACAATAAATGGCCAGGAGAGAGAATACTGAAAAACCAAAAAGTACATCTGAGTTAATCAGAACACCCATAAATGTTTGCCATGTTTGAATAGGTACAGCAGGAGGCTCTTATGCCTAATGCCTTAAGAATTATTAGAGGAAAAAAATATTGCCAGTGCACAAATAAGAGAAGTGAGAGAGCACTTAAATAAATCCTTCACTAGGCAGAGTGCCATTCATTTCCTGTGACACTGAAGGGGCACCAGGTTGTACATTCAGTAGTGTATAACTTAAAAAAATATTTTCTGATCTTGTTGTTGCAGTATAAATGCTTCCCTCACAACCACCTCTTTCCCACTGGTAATACTATAAAAGCCATGCCCCAAGGGAAAAGTTTCTAATAATGTTCTAATCTTGCTTTCCAAGCACTTACAACAACTGCAGTAGCAATTTTAAAATAGAAGAAGTAAATTCATAAGACTCAACCTCTTCTATATTTGAAGGAAGCTTTGGCTGTGCAGAAATGATTGCAAACTGTACCACCACAGAGAAATATATTTAGTTTCTAACTCTCATTTTCTCATAAGTCACATGCACACATTGCTGTAAACAGCACAATGCATGGAAACTTCAGACAAGTGATAAAAATTTAGTGCCTAATTTACTGGCTTTGTGCCCTGGTTTCATTTCAACTATATCTTACAAGGCAAATATCCACATAGGATGTCCAGTAACTCTAATTACCTAAAGTAGCTATTCATAACTAGTTATTTTCCACCGAAGATGTAAATATGGAAGTCACCACAAGGACGTATATACACAGCTAATCCAGAAGGAATCCAGCTTCCACAGAATACCTCTACAAACATCAGTGGGACACAGTCATAAAAACCTGTCAAACCAGAGGGAATTGTACATTCCAAAAAGCCTATCCTCACTGAATCACTATTCCCATAAGAGCAGTTCTTCCACTCTTTCCCTCCACCCCTGCAGCCTTCTTATTCTCAGGGGGGCAAGGCATGGAAACCAGAATCCATCTTACCCTCAAACACAGCGCTATGATAATGGAAACTGCCCACTTTCAAATGCTTGTCTTGCTCTACCCTGACAATGTGACCCTCTCAAGGGCTTCTGACAAGCTCCAGGTCCCTTGGCACATGCCAGCTTCTACTCCTTCAGCTTTTCCTCCTGACTTTTGGAGAAGGAGTGGAATTCAGCTCATATTCACCCAATTGTCACCCAGTAACACTCAATAGTTTCATCCTTTTGAACAGCCAAATAATGATGACAGAGCAGAAATTTAGCAGCTACAGTAGACATTTACCCTGATGGACTGGGAACTGAAGGACATTCAAAGAAGATTCCCACCATAAGGTCTTGAAGTATTGCAGGAGACAGGAACTAGTCCACTGACACATCTGGGAAATGTGCAGTGGAGCACTGACTTTCACTTACCTCCCCTTTATCTTGAGTGTGGAAGACTTTCACTTTGTACTAATAAAAAATTGATGAATTGCAAGTAGCTAAAAGCCTTGCAGGTGATTTTTTTTTCCCCCTCTCCCTCCATTCCAATTATCTTCAACCTGGAAGTTACCACAGTGGCAAAATACATTTCCCTTTTTTGGGTTTTGGTTGTTGAGAGCAGGAACAGCAGGTTGATGGGGTTTTTTGTTTGTTCATTGGAGTTTTTTAGCTGTCAGCTAAGGGAAAGGTTCAGCTCTTCAAACAGAACTGAAATGAGCTTTTCACCACAAAATATGTAGATATCAGAAACAAAGAAAGATAGCAGTTACATTGTTTCTCTCCCCTAGGGGTTCATGAACCCTGCTGGAGCCTTATGTATCTCCTTACTCTCTTCAAGCTACAGGATGAAGCATCAGCACCTCAGGAGATGAATGCCCTATTTCCAAAAATAACCAAAGAAACCTCAGCAAATAGCCAGATTCTGGCTGTATTCCTGAGCTCTTCAATGGCACAATGCTATGGTTTTAGAATAAACCCTTTTCTGCTCTTCTGGGACAGCTAACACAAAGGGAAACAGCCAAGATAGCTCTTCAGTTCACTGAGCTTCTCTTACCAGAAGAGTCACTGGCAGCATGTGAATGCTGGAATTATGGAGACCAAAAGAGTATCAAGTTGGTGGAGAGTCAAGGTCCCAAAATCAGGTATATAAGCTGACCATAAAGGCTGAAGTCTGTATTATCCATGGGAATCATCGAGGAATGAAGGCATTCCTCATATCTAGTCAGAGAACACAACTACATTGCTTATGATCAGACTCCTGCAATTTTACCTTATGGGAAACTTTGCTACCTGGCCTTACTTTTATCATTACTGCATCTGTTGAAAGGCTACTTCACAGGTCCTGTTATTGTTGATCCAGCAGATAAGAGAGACACATTAGACACAATTTCAGCAATGCTTAGAAATTATTTTACCCAAAGCACAAGATATAGTTTCATCTAAACTCTGATGTCTAGCCCCAACCCTCCTGCTTAAACTTCAAGAGAGCCCCCTACACCAGAATTTGGTGTGTAAATACTGTCATTTCTGCATGGTACTAATTCACTCTCATTGAAACATATGTTGCATCATTTTTGATTTAACAAAAAAAATATCCAGAAGAAGGATTAGGTCTGTTGAGAATTTTAAAACCATTAGGCTGGCAGTAGCACTAAAAAGGTGCATTAAAAGGGGATAAACTTGCATGAATGGTGTTCCACCAGTAGTGAGAAATAAAGCTCTTTATTGCTCAAATCAGAAGTATGCAAACTTACATTTTCCAGCAGTTAGCCTTGGCTATATCACAAAAAGGTCTCAAGCTGGGGACCACTGCAATCTGCCAGAGGTTGAAACAACTTTTAAGTCCTGCACTTTTCATAAATGATTATCTTACTCCTTGAACACTGAAGCTGCATGAATTTTGCATGTTACCTCAAGCACTTTACTCCAAGAATAACAGGTTCATTTCAAAGCACATTAAGCAGACTTCCCATTTTATCAACCACACAAAATGGCTGCCAAAAGATTAGATAGGCAATGAGCAGGAGAGACGAAACAGACATTAACACTTAAATCACTATCTATAAGGAAATCCCAAATTAATCTGAAGGAATATATATCCCCTGATTAAAAAAGATTATGTTTTCTAAACTGAATTGGACCCATTGCATTTATTTTAGGTGTCTGGAACATTCCCATAAAGTTAGCAGGACACTCAGTATACATTTAAACCTTTTAGTTAAGTGACAGAATTCATCACTGTCATTGAGATAAGGCCATGCTTAGAAATGAGTGCTTCAGTGCACCAAACTATTAGAAATCTTGTTCTAATCAGCAGAATCAAAAACTTTGTTCTGAACAGCACAAAAATGCTAGAGCAAAACTGACAGACCCTGACCCACAATGGTTTGCATCTGACCCCCATTTTTCACCTCTTTTCTCACTAATCCTGATTTTAATTATCTACAAATTTGTACTTCCTCAATGCTAGCACTTAATTTATCTATGGAAATTCAAATCATCCCATGTTAATATAAAGTTTCTAAAATAGACAGGTTTGTCAGCCCTTAATGAGATCGTTATTATTCATATTAGGTATAGCTGAAAATGCATTAATAGGAAAATGCTTCCTTTCATTTGCAGGGAACAGGAGGAAAGACACTGTTCGCAGATAAGTTTGCAGTTTGGGACCAGCTTGCAGTGAAACCAAAAGGTCTTCCAGCCCTGCTCTAAGATACTTTTAGTCTCAAACCCCCAAATATTCTCCCTAAGACAAAACCACCTAACAAAGCAAACCAGCATAAATCTTGAGGATTTGCTTCCCGTCCCTGACTAGGTGACAGTACTTGAAACAGCACATACAAGATTATATCTTCTCTTAATATTGAATGATAAGAGTTAATGTTGCATTTGAGATTATCACATGCTAATCTACTCTAGAGCTGAGTATTAAAAATTCGGAGTGGAGGTGGCCAGTAAACAGGGCAGGTTTACTTTGTCAATGACTAAGTTCTCAAATTCTCCTAAGGGATGCTCTAAATTTCATTCCCAAGAGGACAGAAAATGTCTAAAACCTAAAGGCATGAAAGGGTACTCGAGCGCCTAGAGTGACAGCTATGTAATACTCAGAGGTCGGGACATCTAATTGGAAAAATGGGACTAGTATTCATAATGAACTTAGGATCTTCAAGAAAAGGAAAAAAATAATAGGGCTGGAAGGGATCACCAGATCATGTTCCACTTTTCGAGGTTTGGAAAGTGAACGATAACTGCATACATCCCGACAGAAAACAGCAAACCTTTTCTTATTGAACAGGCCTGTCGATATGCAGTCCACACCCCTGCCTTGGGAAACTTCTTCGGGCACTTCCTTCTTCTCTGGCACGAACACGAGTTTCCTACCCGTGACCTATACACCCACCCCGCGCTGTGCCTTCAGCAGCCGCCTCTGCCCAGCCACAGACAGCGGATCTTTCCCTGCCTCTTCTCGAGGGGCCTCCGCGGAGCTCCTGAGCCCCGGCCCCGAACCCGTCCTGCCGCCGCTGCAACCCTGCGCATCCCGCGGGAGCGCCGCTTGTCCCGGCGCGCCCGCGGCGGGGCCGGGCAAGGCTGTGCCGGCACCTCGGGCTCCCTCTGCCCCCGCTGCCTCCCTCCGACGGCCCCCGTCCCGCTCTCACTGTGATGCTCGGCCTCCCGACACCCCAAGCCGAGGGAGCTCCGACCGGCCCCGCGGCCCCGCTCCGCGTTCCTGGTCCCGCAGCTCCCCCTGCCGCCCATCCCGTTCCGGGGGAACGCAGCCCTGCGAGGTACCCAACACCAGCCACCCACCCCGGGCACCCCGAGAGAGACCTCGGGAGGACGAGGAGCGGGAAAGAAGGACAGTAAAACACCCCGGGCCCTAAAGCAACTAAGAGGCCCCCCAAACAGAGGCATTCAGAGGGTGAACGGGTGGGCAAGAACAGCGAGCAGCAGGAGGCGGCAGTGTGGGAAAGGGAGTGATTGTGCAAAGGTGTATTTCCAGATGGAGGGGAAAAGAAAATCCAACATGATTTAAAAATTACGAAAGATGGAGACAGCACTCAAGTCAAAAATTATGGAGGGGTGACAAGTAACAGGGTGATCGTAGGTTTCTGGTGTCCCTCTTGACAAGTCTGTTCTTGAAGACCTCCAGTTGATGTGTGCCCTCTGAGCAATGGCACTGACTCTCTTTTCCCATCCTTTCCATCTTAATCACTGCAGTTTTGTACTAACACTTCACCTAAATCACTGCTGCAGCAATTCGGGTCCATCAGGTCTCATCTCACCCACCACAGAGGCAGGGAACAGATCACTGCCCTCCCCTACAACTTTGTCTTGAAGGTTTAGACATGCCCCAGGTCTACAGAGAAATACCATTTTCTGAGCTAAACACCACCACTTAGCTCCATCCTGTCACAGGTTGTGTTTTCTAGATGGCTGAGCTCTCTGCCGGGGTGTCCCCAGCTCACATCTTTGCTGGAACACTCCATACAGAATAGCTCACAGCACTCCTGCAGTGCCAGGACAGCAGCGTGAAGCGGTATGTCTGCTCAGCACATCTGATAGACTGTAATCCCTTCTACTAGGCACTTCAGTAACATATTTTTCTCTTTTCTTAGTGGCATAGCACTAATGACATGTATGCTGCTTGTGATAAATTACCACTCCCTACACCCTTGTTTGTAGGCGAGACTAGAGTTATCATCCCTGAGTCATACCAACTGAGTTACTCCCTCATGCTGCTTCTGTGCAATTCATTGTCCCTGCTTCAAGTGAGGTATCTAATACTTGTTCTGCTGAGTTGTATTTTGCTTCTTCCATTCTGTCCTCTTTCTTGCTATCACACAAATGATTTTTCTGGTTTCTCAAGATATGTTTCATTTCCAACCTACCCGCAGGTCTTTTGAGCTCAGGAAATTTAATATGACTATCTACTGTATCTTCTTAGCAGCATAGGCTCCAAAACGCACTTTGCAGATTTTGGTAATTCTCTCATTTTGGTGGAAAACCACTGAAAATAGTCTAAAGTCCATTTCCATTCATCTCTGCACCAGTTACGTTGCTGTCTTCATCTAAATCACACTTCTCTAGCTCAAAGAGCTCATTCTTTCTTGACTCAGATAGCCCACATGATCTTTTGAGGTCCTCTACCTTGTATAAACTCCATTCTTACAATGGTCCTGTACACAAATGCTGTTCAGGGAGAGGTAGTACAAAAGAGTTACCCTGAGGTCTTCTGGAAGTGGTGTATACTCAGGGAAGTCCAATTGTCTTCAAAACTTTACTGACAGCAACACCAATGCTCTTTTCCTCAGTGCCAACCTCTCCTACCAGTCTTTACTTTGCTATAGATTGTCAGTATTGTTCTTTTCAGTTGGCAGTGCCTGAATTTACAGAACACAGAACTACGCAAACAAAATCCCACCCAAAACAGAATTCTTGCATTGTATGCCAGTCTACATGGATAGATATCATTGTTATGTACTATGGCAAACCCAGCATCACCTACATCTTTGCAAGATGCCATATCAGTTTGTTTTCTCAAACTAAGCTAACATGGAAAATGGTTTTTGAATCAGAAATAGCTTGAATGAAGCTACTGCAGCACATGAACAATGCAGGCACATAGCTGGCCACATAGGCAGAACTCAGTTTCCATGACCGCCAGGGCTCCAACCTGACAACTTCCTAAGATTCAACATCATTCAAGGAATGCATTTCAGGGCCAGTGACAAAAATGAGGGGATGAAAGATGGAAATATTGTTTCAGAAATGCTTCCAAAACAATTTTGCAGAGATTAGTCACTTAATGCTCCATTCAGTCCGTGGAAAGCCATCCAATCGCCTCTCCTACCCAGCTGATTGCATCTTTTAGCAGAAGCAAAAGGCTGAGAACAGAGAATTAAAATCTTCAGATTTTTGCGACTAAGTAATGATTTCACTGTCATTCTACTTGCATAGCCTAGGGTGACCCAGTGCTTGGAGCAATTACGGAATGCAAAATACAGCCAAGCACCTCTGGATCTATAGGTCCTCATGACTAGATCAACTTCCAAGGGAAGTGCCCATCTGCCAGCTAATGTGCATTGCTAAGTGGGAGCTGGCTTCTGTTCTTTCTGCTGATCTGTTAACTTAAGTACAAAATTTTGTACTCCTTTATCATAACTAAAATTCAAATACAGATATTTCTTGTGCCAAGAAATGATATCACCCCTGCAGAAGTAATTTTCTCAAATTCTCAACTATTTTAAGCAAAACAGACAAAGACCAACTATACAAGACTGCAGATAACATCTTGCAACTTCCTTTAACCAACAGGTACTCTTCTGAGACAGAGTTCTTTTTCCAGTCTCTACTCAAGTCAAACCTAGATGTTTAAACTCTACATTTCTCTTATCACACCTGATGCTTTGTATTGTGATCCACTCAGTTTACTCCTACACCTTGGTACAGGAGGTGGCAGGTACATGGCAGCCTTAGATATGAAACCAACTTGGGTCAGGAAACAGATAATACAATGACATTTCTGAGATTCACCATTTTTCATTTGGTTAAAAGGACTTGACTGTTTTGACTTGACATTACTGCAAAATTTTAGGAGCCAGATAAAGCTTTTCTTTATTTTAAACAAATATATGGGGGAAAAAAAACCCTCACAGCTGGCTGTCTAGAGCTCTAGGGGTCAACAGGGCACTTGGTAAATACAAAGCCAAGTACCCATCTTGCTGACCTTTATGTTAAAAGCAAACTCAACTCTGAGCTTATTTTCATCTGGCAAGTACCACGCCCATGACTTAGAGTTATTTGGCTGCACACAGGTTCATTGAGCTGTGTGTTACTGCTCAATATGCCTAATAAACCCCATTATATAGAACACCGCCTTTTGTTTAATTTTTATGGTCATTGTGAAGAGCCACTACCAGAAACATGACTGTAGACAAGATTGGTATACTGGCATGATTTCTAAAGAATGTAAGTACAATGTTTAATTGCACATCTTCCAGAGGTTATGTACTACCACCTGCGTGTGTATAAAAACAAGACATAATAAAAATGCTGCTGAGTTGCATGGGCAACATGAGTTGCCTTTTCTCATAGCAGTCTTATTTTGATTGATATCAGAACACCAGATCCATTGCTGTGGGGGCTTTTAATAACAGTAAAATATACCAACAAATAAAAATCAGCTGTTATTATATACAGTAAATGGCCTCTTCAGCCTGCTACAATTACATTCACCCACAATAATAAATAATCATAACAGACACCCAGAGCTAGATCCTGGCACATAAGCTAACCATGCAAAACAGGCTCATAACTAGCTTCAGCAGCTGGCTGAAGATTTTCCCAGAATAAACTGAATGCTCTGGAAGGGGTGGAAATTCAGAGCTGAAGACTTCCTCCCACCTTGTAACACATATGGGAGGACAGCAATCAGAACAAAGTACATGCAGAATCCTACAGCTCTTGCAATCCATCCTTTAGCCCCAATAGGAACAGCCTCTGCTACTCAACAGTGAAAAAAACATTCATTATATTACTTCAACTCCTTTCCTGTCTGAGGGCTTCTGAACTCATGTCTCAAAGGACAAAGTGTTAAACATGAGGTTAGAGCTACTCTTTGAGTAGGTTTCTCCCAGTCTGTATCAGCAACCTGTTTCACTTTGCCAAAAGCATCCTTCAGAACTCAGTTTGGGAACAAGAGCATTCACCGTAACCATAGTCAAGAACCCCCTCATGGGAAACAACACTCTCATTTGAGTTCCCTCATTAGCATTTACTCAGTAGGGCATTAACAGGATGCACTGAAAGGACATTGCCTTATAATATATCATTAGTATGTATTCTGAGTTTGAGGTCTTTTTACTCTTTACAGTTCACTTTCTTCCAAAGTGTTATTTTTTGCCATGCCTGAAAGCAAAGTATTGAACTCTGACATGACATCTTCTCCCACGGTTTGAATATCTGATTTCACTGGCCTCACCCTTCAACCTTGCAGAAGGATTCAGTGACAATGCCTGAAGTTTTCCATCTGAGGCAGAGCTGGGGATGCTGCTGAGCCGGACAGCCCAGGCTCTGCCTTCAGTGCTCTTCTGCTGCCATCTGCAGGGCCTGGCTCAGCTGCAGCTCTGATTTTGCTCATTGCCCTGGCAACTAGCAGAACCAGCCCAGGATAAAGACTAGTTTGGATTTGAGGCATCTGCCAAAATATCTTGACAGTCATGCCAGTCACGGTGTTTCTGATTCACCATGCTAACAGGGATGCTTTCGACCAGACACACATGGGATTTTGTTTTTTAAAAACACCAGCAGCACACAACAATAAAACCTATCTTTTAAAAGTGTTCAGTTTTACATTGCATGGGGTCAGAACACAAAGACTTTCTGTGGGTCCCTAATTCCACAGCTACAATGAAAGCTAATTGTGGGGAATAAAATAATTGTCAGCTTGAACTGCACAGAACCAACCTACAGGATTCACTTCCTCTAAAAATTAAAGAGGATTATGTTACTTAGGAAAGGTTGAGTAATTTTATTTACATTAATAGTGTTTTCAGTTCCACAAGCTACAATAAAAGTTGGAATAGGATAATAACCAAATTTTGTGATTCGCTGCACAGATAGATCACCCTTACAGACAAGGAAGTGTTTCTCGCACATACCTCTCCATGGTTTATACAGGTGTACTACATTTTAGGGTGTTCATTTTATTTATTTGCCTTTCCCTGAAGCATCCACTAATACAGAAATTAGAATACCAGATGAGAACAAACAGGATCTGAACTAGCAGAGAAAAGGCAAATGTAACAAAATATTCTTCAGTTAAAGGACTTCAAAGGTACTAACTTCTTACTATAGAATAAGCTGTATATCAAGTTTAGGCCTGTGAAGAGCAGATATGCTAGAAAACACTGTTCAGACAAAAGGTCTACTTTCTTATCTTGTATCCTATTTCCCTACCCTTTCCCTTGCACAGATTCTTTTCCTAGCCCCAGGCTGATAGGTGTTACCATGCACATGTACCCACAAAGCTGACTCCATCCTGCCTCTCCTGAGAGTCTATATGCACCCAAAAGGTGGTGAAAGCACTGTCTATTCACCAGGAAAAGCAGCCCCATCAGGAAGGCAGTTTCTCCAGTTTGCCAGTTACCAACACTTTTTAGTCAGCCATTTGAATACTTTTTTATTCCAAAAGCTGTTGCTTTTTCCACATATGAAAAAGGCCTGATTCTTTCCAGTCAACATTCTAAGCTCTGTGGGAATCAGTTGGGAAATATTTTTGTGGCTAAAATACAGTTTAATAATTTCTCTCAAGCCAGCTTTGCCAGTCGTATCTTTTCAGGAGTATCTGAGACATCACCATTTCCCAATCTCATTACAAAAAAACCTAACAGTCTGCAGATGTTAACATTAAGATAGATTCTACTGTATTGTTCAGGCAAAATACCATAAAGTTCACTTTTTTTGGCACAGCTTTAAAAAGCAGAGAGGAGAGAGATTCTGTCTAAAGAGAAAGCAGCTGTTGAAGTCTTTCCTGTGCCCTTGAACAGCAAGAAATAAAAAAAGAACATTTATACCCATATTAGACAAGCACAAAAAATTATTTAAAAAAAATCAAACTTGTTATATGAAGAAAAAAGTCAATTAACCTGGGAAAAAGCCTTGAGAAACAGATACTCAAGAGCCCATTCTTTGAAATATTGTTATGAGTTATTCATTATATGCTTCTGAAAACCCAAATGTACCCTAACTAATCCTTACAATGCTCTAGTAGACATATGTTGTTGAGCACAATCACATGAGAGAAACCACTGCAAGCAGGCTAAGTTGCTACAGGAGATACGAGGCAGTGACAGAGGGGGAGTTAAGCTCTTATCTATTTCCCAGGTTTCTCTCTCTTGCAGGGTAAGGAAGGCTCTCCCGAGCTGCTGAGGTACTGAAATGACACAGGGCTCTGGCTGGAGAAAGGAGAAGCCTGAGCTGCAGCCATGCCTCAGTCCCAATTACCTCAGACTTTTCTGGGCCAGCTGCAGGCATGACTCAGATGCTCACAAAGTAGCTTCTTAGCTGCAGCATATCAATATATAATCAGTGCCAGTTTCAGCTTCTCTCAGTATGCCAGGCTGTTATTTATGGTGTTCAGCACCACAAATAGTTGAGTCACTGCTGAAGCAGGGCCAGGTGCCTCAGGGGGAAATAACCTCTGAGTCAGGGGCATGATGGATGGCCAGGAAAGGCCCACTTTTCACCAGCACAATTTTACAGTTTAGTCATGTTTGTGAGTCAGCACCACAGATCAGAAGTGCAGAATTATGCAAGTTTCTTATTGCAAAGAATGTTTTGTACTTAACAAGCACTAGTAATAACTTTCTTCGATATCAAGACATCTAAGCACCTCCAAGTTGCAGGCAAACACAGATATGAATACATCTATGGCAGAATGCTATGAAAGATGAGGAGCATATTCCCCACATACACAGCTTCTGAAAACTAAAAGCGAAACAGAAATGCCACTTGATTTACCTTACTTGCTAGATGCTTATACCGCTTAAAATTAAAATGAAGGACAGATAAACAAATATGCTGATTGTTAGCACTGTTATTGCTTATCGTTTAAGTTTGTCCTTCAGGGAATGGACACTTCAGGGTACGCAGGCTCTGTTGGGCTAGGGCTTGCTTTAATTTCTAATACACTCAGTGAGCAATTTTACTTCTGCAGTTGTTTTGTAAGGGACTGTATATCCTGCTATAAATCAAGTGAAATAGGCTGGAAATTTTGAAGCTGCGTCCTCTGACACCCAAACCAGATGCCTGCTGCTAAGAAACTATTCCACAGACTATAGAAGAACATCTCTGACACAAGACCCTACAACAGAGCTTTGCAAATTAGAGAAGTAAACATTAAAAAATTACAACTACTGTGATCTAATATTTACTTTGTCCTTGTCTAAAAATTCTCTTCTATTACAGCTTTTAGGTTACTGAAAGCTTCAACTTTATTTTATTTTGTTTATTTAAAGTATGTTTATTTAAAGTACCAATGCTTTGGCCACGAGATGCAATTGTGACACTCCTTTAAAAAGTTTGCACATGCCTTTTATTGGCAGTTCTTCTGGTGCCATACAGGGGCCCACAGTGCTGCTTGACCACCCTGAGCAGGTCCTCCATAGCAAGCAACCTAGTTATTCCAGCTCTTTGGTGATCCTTTTCTTCTCTTTCACAGATTTGCAGGTCTTGACGTGGAGCACCAAGGAGCCTAGCAGAGCACAGCCCAGCAAGCTGACTCTCAGCTTCTGATATTAATACACCACTAGAGGCCGCACTCAGCTTACTTGGTACCTTTGACCAACTGAGTAACAGGACCCTTCTCATTAAAGGCAGAGCTTAATGACTTGAAGATACAAAGCAGAGGCATCTGTGGATATTACAAGACATCATGACATTCACCTGGAGCCGGTGGCTGAGATCTCAACTGATTAAAGACGGAGCTCTTTGCTTTCCCTCACTGCTATCATCCCTCCCCACTTTCTAGCCTACCCTGCCCTAAGGATGCCACCTCACTTCTCGTAGCCCAGCAAACCCCACAAGGATCCTGTCATCCCCTACAGCAACGCAAACCCCACAAGGATCCTGTCATCCCCTACAGCAATCCACTGCCCATAGCAGGGATTCTGGGAGAGCCCTGACCTGCATCCTGTAGGTAAGTATAGGTAAGACATTCCTTCCAGAGAGGAGACCTTCTATAATACAGCTGAATGTACTTTTTTTTTAAGTACTTAGCAGTACTTCAGTAGGATCAAGATTATTGTTGACCATCTTTCCTTGGTTTTTTTTGGGGCGGTGGCATAATAGAATATTTGAGTTTAAAGGGATCTTTGAAGGCTATCTATTCCAACCCCACCCCACCCCCCACCCCCGCAGTGAACAGGGACTTCAACTAATTCAGGATACTGAAAGCCCCATCTAACCTGACCTTAAATGTTTCCCGGGATGGGGCATCTACCACCTCTCTGGGAAACCTGTTGCAGTGTTATACCACCCTCACTTAAACTCTTCCTTATATCTAATCTATATCAACCCTCCTTATGTTTAAACTGTTACTCGTTGTCCCATGCAGAAGTCCAGCAAATATTCTGAAGGGATGTATAAGAGAAATAGAGAGAGACTTTTATAAGGGCATGTAGTGATAGGACAAGGGCTTTAAACTGAAAGACAGGGGATCTAGATAGATATGAGGAAGAAATTTCTTACTGTGAGGGTAGTGAGGCGCTGGAACAGGTTACCCAGAGAAGTTGTGGATGCCCCATCCCTGGAAGTGTTCAAGGCCAGGTTGGACAGGGCTTTGAGCAGCCTGATCTAGTGAAAGGTGTCCCTGCCCATGGCAGAGGGGTTGGAACTAGATGATCTTTAAGCTCCCTTCTAATCCAGGCCATTTTAAGCTGATTCTATATTACTTGGGTATTTAGAGGGGTGCCAGCACCATAACTGCAACCCATCCCATGCAACCTGCTATAAAGTTAACAAAAGATGGAAAAGTCTTTTGTTAGGTGCAGAGAAACTACTTCTATTTGACTTAGCCTGTGGTCCCACCACACTATCCACAACCAGGGGCTTTACCAGCCACTGCTAAAGAGGTGACAACAAGGCCAAAGACAGCAGTATCAGGGCAGAGCTGGAGCTGCTGCAATGGTACAAAAGGAGAGCACATCTGCTAACCCAGAGGGACAGTGGGCACAGGGCAAAAAACCCTGAAGGCCCAAGCAACTGACTAATTATGGAAGTAGCTTTTGGGAGCCTGAAGATCCACAGCGTGAACAACATTACGATAATGTGCCTTGAGCAGAGTGTAACAGGAATGCATCAGCATATTTTTTTTTCTTTCCTTGTACTCCTCTTCAGTCATTCTCTATCCATCACTGCTGCAAGACAAGCTGGACCTTATGCCAAAGTCAAGATGTCTTCCTTCAGCTTTTTAGAACAGGACAGAGCAAAAAACACAAAGGGGACAAGGCCTATTCTATACCTGCCTTTGAGGAGACAGAGTCATCTCAATGCCTGGCCCAAAAGAAAGCAGAAACCACAGGTAGGGCCACCAGCTTAGGCCTTTTGTGCAAAATAAAGCTCTTTAAATCTCCTATACCTTTTAACAGCCACAGAAGGCTAAAACACAGCCTGGATTTAGATAAGAGAATGCAGAACAAAAAACAACTACATGACAGGTACTGAGAGAAAAAAACATTGATAAAACCTGGTTTCTTTGTGTGACAGATAATACTCATGAGGAAGAGCAAGTGCTGAAGTTAATGGAAGACAATACATGGAAATTACACTTAGCATCAGCTATTTCAACATGCAACAAGGAAAGACACTCTTTAATTAAGAAGCTGCTTATTAATCTAAGTTGAAATTTATAATTGGACAACACATAAATGGATCTAGCATATTGGCAACATCTTACATCCCATAGCTACATTTTGGTCCCACTATCTAACAAACTGCTGAACATTCATTGTAAAGTTAATTAAGCACCAAGTACACAGTTTCTCATTCTGTTATTCTCTGTAACACTTCAATTAAAGACCGTCTTGGGCATTTTAAAGTCACCATGTGGAGAATTCTGTGTTTTGGTTTGATTAATAATATAATTTCTTTTCATGGTGTATCTTCCAGCAGTCAGCCTTTATGTTAATTTAAAAAAATACCCAAGAGTATTCTGCAATATTAGATTAAAATATTGTAGAATGTTTTTATTACCATGGTAAAATACCCTATATTGAAGCTCTCGGTACAGAATAGGGGTAGTTCACTCATTAACAATGTTGGAAGGGTTGAATTGATTATAAATTACAGAGAATTCAAGCACAAAAAAGAAAACCTTAGTGATGCAAATTTCCAGATTTCTGGATGTTGAAAGAGTTTCATGTCTCACATGTTCAATTACCTACCCCTACTCAAAAGTTTAGAAATCCCATATCCTTGATATACCTTGTGATAAATATTTGGGGAAAGGGAACAACAGCAGCAAACTCAGTTTCACAAACCACACTGCAGTAGAGCATTTGTGTGTGGAGCAAGGAACGCTGCCTACAGAGCTCACAGTGACTTTCTCAAAAGACTACCTGCCTTACAATCAGTCTCTCATCTAGCATGGCAGTGACACAAAAGGAAAGTAAAAAATATTAAACATATTGTCAGATGGGAATGAGAGAGAAATGCAGCTAGGGGCTGGGAAAAGAAGAGAAAGGATGTCTTTAGCAGACAAAATCCAGTGTGCCTCAACTAGCAAACCAGTTTGGGGTTTTTATACTAAATTCTCCCTCCAATTAATTTCCAACAGCACTAAGTCAGTCTATAATCAGGATTTGTAAGACACCTCTTATCCTTTGTAGTATTACCTGTTTTCACTTATTCTCATGCCTTGCCACTAAGGCATAGTTCCCACACTCTTTCCCTCAGGTCAGTACATATTTTGCATTTTACACAGCAGCCTTGCAAGCTGTTCTATCAGTCTCCAGTCCCACAGAGCAGATCCACCTGGTGAGGCCAGGCAATGCCTCAAGTGTAGCAAGGCAACCAGAAGGGCTACCAGAAAGCACCTGGCCCAAACCCTAACATCTCCTTGCTTCTCTGCTCTGGACCCATGCAACAAACAGACAGGCACTGTGTCTCTGCCAGTCTCTACCTTCCATATGAGATATAAAACCTATAGCCTGTCTAAATGGCTGCTCAAGGTCACACAGTTCCCTCAATGCTCCTCTCCTTCCACATTCAAGAGCTGAGGTAATCTCTCATTATATTTTGTCTAATTCTGAGAAAATACCATTCTGCCAGCATAGTGCCAGCCTGAGTCAAGTGCAATCCTCCTTCCTGTTGATCCTCATATGCAGTGAATCAGGGCTGTTATATTCTCATGACTCTTAACTAGGCACTACATTCCTCCCTGCCCATCCTTGAACAGGGTTGCAACTGGTACAACCCAGGAAAGTAGGGATATTCAGCCTGAATTTAGTAGTTGCAAAGTTAACTTCAAAGAACTCTTTGAAGTTCTATCACTTCAGCCACTCTTCCCCAAAATGTAAAACCAGCAATTCCTGCAGCAATGCAGTCTTATAAGTTCTCATTTCTTTGGTTTTTTTTTTTTTGTTTTGGGTTTTGGTTTTGGGTTTTGGTTTTTGTTTGCTTAGTTTTGTTTATGTTTTTTTTTGTTGGGTTTTGGTTTTCTGTTTTTGTTTGGGGGGGGTGGGGGTTGTTGTTTGTTTGATTTTTTTTTTTCAAGAACAACTTCACTCCCCGACCATTACCAGGATGCTGATCTCCTCAAAAGTTTAAGGGAAGAGTAGTTTTGTTCGTGGGGGAGTCTGACATCATTTCCAGCTCACGGGGCATTTGAACTGATTACTCAGTCTGTACTCTACTTCTTGTGATGTTTCTCATCCACAAAATAGGGCTGAAACCTCCCTATATGAGTCCTATCACCAAAGATACTTGAAGACACGCTCTCTAATATCGTTAATCTCTAATAAACTAGGTAGGAAACCATGATCTGAATTATCTCAGACGGTTTCCTCCCTCCTCTCCCTGAAATATTCAACAGGTTTTCTTCTTTCCCTGAAAACAGATTTAAGTTTGAGATCAATTGCAGCCAATATTTTAATATCTTCTATTTCTAGAACATTCTTTTACATTGCATTTGATACCCCAGTCCTTCCTGCAAGGCATACTTATAGACAATGTTCTGGAGAACATAAAGTATGCCTTGCTAGTGTGTTCAGGGGTAACTTCAACTGTTACTTGCTCTGACTCCACTGAGAAAGAAGAGTGAAAGGGTGAGGTAAAATGTTTAGAAAAAACCCTCAACCAGCTCATTATTTTTCTTTCACTACCAAAGTAAGCTTTGCTCTGTGGCAGTAAGAGATGCAAGTCGATTTTCCTTATAAGGATGGACTTCACTTCCATCTGCCAATAGCTGTTCTCTGTGGCTCTGGCAAAGCTACACAGACATCAGGAACATTACCTGCCACCATGGCCCAAAATTATTAAGATCATTTCTAAAGACATCCCATCCTTCACCCAGAGAGCTATGCAAAAGTCTCTAAAACATGTATTAAAGAATGAACTCTGCATTCTGCCATCCAGGAGAAATGAGAAGGCAGAGCTACAATTAGAGAAAGTATAATCTACCAAAAAGTTTATCTTGTCCCTAGCTCCACACCTATTCTCTTCTCCCCAGATACATTTATTTTCTCATTTTCTTTTTCCAGACATTTATACCCTTTCAAAACAGTCAGGAAAATTAAATATTTAATAGCTTGCAGACAGTCCTATTCCCAAGACTAAACATGCTACATAATGGTGAGTTCAATGTGTATCCAGCCCAACAACTTTTAACAAAGCAGATAGCCACCAATTTAAAATTGCAGTGGAAGAACACATAAAACAGCAGGCACGGTACCTTTGCTGCCTTTTTATCAACACATTTCTAAGAACAAGAGCTGAAAAAGTAGTCTTTATGAACAAATGGTCTAGCAAATCTCACAGAGAATAAATATGTGTATTTATGACTCTTTATATTTAAACATATATAGCCAAAGAAATAAAAATTCCTTTCTTTTTGGGCAAAATCTGCAGAAAAGACTCCACCATAGAAAGACAAAGTCTTCATTCATGTATCTGCAGTACTAACTTCAATTAATCTGATTTTGCTGGATCTACTCTAGATGAGGATAGCTTTTCCAAGAAACTGCACTTCAATTCCAAGCAATAAAGGAGAAGGAATTTAATGATCTGCTTTGAATTTTCACCTAGATGCAAAAATATTTAACTATTTTATACTATGCAAGGCAGATGCCCAAGTAACTCTAATATGATGTGTTATGGAATTTTGTGCCTTATCCTTTGCCAAAGTTTTGACATGATCTGACAGCCATTTTAACTAAGAACAACTGATCTGAACAAGACTCCAAGTCAGATTAAATGTTCCCTGTCACCTAAACACATACTAAAAAGTTGATAAGAGCTATAAAATCAGAGCCATAATTATAATCAATATTTACCTAAAAAATGCCTGCATTTATAGAGCTAGCATTGCATACTTTAGAATGAGGCATGTATTTTCTAGTAATTGACTTCCCACTTGCTGTTATCAGGTATGCAGACACCTGAGACTCATTTGGTTTTACAAGGTCTAACAGTTCTATCACTTTATATATTTATTTTATACTTTCATCTCTTTTTCACCTATATGAGATTTTAAAAAAAAAACAACAAAACACCTCCACAAAAAGGAATGTAGCCACACATATATATGTTTATATATTTATAAACACAAAAATGTATACAAATATGCACAGCTCCTCTGTACATTTGTGCATGTGTGCAATTATACATGTGCTCCAAATGAATATTTAATATTGGTGTGTCATCTCTTACACAGTCTGAAATATGGTTGTGAGGAATACACTCTTTTTGGCTATCTGTGTTTTTTGCCAAGTTTTCCATTTTATCTAGATGTTCAGAACTTCAAAGAGGAACTCCCCCAAACAGATTCTGATTTCTAGCAGGTTATTTGACATGCATGCCAATAAGCTGTTAGTATCATTGATTAAAGCTACACTACCCAGGCATTATTTATTTGAGCTTCAGGAGCATTTCTGCAAAGTTCTTTAAATCTGGCCTGGGTAAGTGGATCTTACTTGAAGTAGTATTAGATACTGTCTCTACTCAGGTTTCCATTCTTCAAGAATGCTAGTAGGATTGCTGTTGAAATACCCCCATATAGCCTGATTTATTAAACTGGTCAGCCCAACTCAGAATTATATGCAGTTTTCTTCTACATAGTCCAGAAGCCACAGAACACTCCTTTAAGATCTTTAAACAGGGTGCTGATCCCTTCCAGAGAACACCGTGAAAAGCATCACTGCAGCTTCCTTTTCTCCTTGTTCCCACTCCTTTCCCTTGTGTGGGCATCTCCTGGCCACTGCAACATCACTCCTGCTCCTGTTCTTTCCAAAACAAGCTTCACCTCTCCTCTTGCAGCCCGTGCTTTCCTTCTAGAAATAATTGCTGCTTCAGTTTCCTTTCCCTCCCTGCAAGCCTACTGTGTTCTAAGATTGTTCTCCCTCCTTACAAATATGTCCCTACAACAGAAAGCTCCCACCACAACCTCCCATGCAGGTGGCAATTTCTCACTCTCATTTAGATTGAAAAGCAAAGCACAGCTAAAAACTGTTTTGTATGTTAGAAGAGACGGACTGATCATTTGAAAAAATATGATCAGTGGTCAAAAAAGACTCCAAATGACCAATTTAAGACACATTGTCTGCTATAAAATGGAGATAGCGTCACAGAACATCCAGGCAAGTGAAGCAGCTCAGTTTAGTAGTGTTTATGAGCTTTATTTTTATGAATTCCAATCAGAAAGATGCTGGAAAAGAGCAAAGATTTTTCAGAAACATTTTAGTATAAGGCAAGCTAAATAAATTGGCCACATGATGCCAGCATTGTCTGGAAAATGGTAGAAGACTCCATTCCTAATTAACATTTAGTGGATTAATTTCTTTTTCATTCTGACCATATTTCTCCAAGTTTTCTTTAGAGTGTATGTATCCACTCTCACACTTCTCATTTTCCTGCAACATTTCTAACCAGCTTTTTTTACAGCCTGCTTAGACCACCCTATAAAGAGCATGAAGTCTCTCCTTTTCATTCTTCCAGTACTACAGAGTTTAATCAGAGCTATGTTTAGCCATATCTTGACTCCCACACACTTCACAGCACGTTTCTTCTTTCTGCTTTACATAACAAGCATCAATACAAACTTCCTGCATTTACATACAAGGAAATCCCACAGAATGATGTATTGCCATCTCATTTCTTGGCTTTTCTTTCAGCATAAGTCTGATTGAATGTTCAGTATGTTACTGCAAGTCACTTCATATTTTGATCAGGATTGCAGAAAAGAAGAGAATAAGGATGTTTATTCCTCCAAAACAGAGGAGTCCTCCCCACCGCTGTCTCTCACTTCAAAGCTGTCTTACAAGAACATCCAAAGTATATCCTTGTTCCCTTCCATGAGACCTTCATGTATACACACTTTCATAGCTTTTCCTTCAATGTTTCAGAAAGAGCAAGAGAACTAGAATCATAGAATCATTTGTGTTGGAAAAGACCTCTAAACATCATCAAGTCCAACCATTAGCCCAGCACTGCCAAGTGCACCACTAAACCATACCCTTAAGTGCCACATCTAAATACCTCTAGGAATCATGACTCAACCACTTCCTGGGCAGCCTGTTCTAGTGATTTATGCTTTCCATCAAGAAATTTTTCCTAATACCCAATCTAAACCTTCTCTGGTGCACATTGAGGCCATTCTCTTGCATCGTATCACTTCTTACTTGGGAGAAGAGACCAACCTCCACCTCACTACAACTGTCTTTCACACAGTTGCAGAGAGCAACAAGGTCTCTACTGGTCCACTGGCTGGAGCTGGGACACCACAGTCTCTGCTTCTAACAAAGCTAAATCTTTCAACATCAGTAATTGGATACTTCTGCTCTGAGAACATGACCTAAAGAAACCAGAAGGCATTGTTAAACATTGTTGAACAGAGGTCTTTTAAAAAAAAAAAATAATTAAATAGATTAAGCACTTCTGTCTTTTACAGTGATATCCAGCAGTTAAAGACTTTTCCCCAAAAAGCATTTTATTTGTCTGTGTACATGTCCATGCTTTTAAAAGTACAATTTCTAGGTGGAAGAATTCTATCTCACATTTTTAAGTGGATTTAGGATACATTGATTAGCAGGACAGTTGCACACCTTGCCCTACCCAAATAAAATCCCTCCAGGGTCTGACATTGTCACTCAAACTCCAGACAGTGCCACACTTGTTTCCCTTCTCTCATCACTCGACAGGACCTTGCTTTGCTTGTCTTCACTCCTCACAGTGGCATACTGAAAACAGAGCAAAAGTACAGCCACACCTGCTCTTCCCAGGAGGAAACACTTGCAAATCACTATTAAAAGAACAGTATTTCAAATCTCAAATGTTTTAGAGGATAAATACACAACATCCAAGGTCTGGCATGTCAACTACCAGCCATCTTGCACAAGGATAAATATTTCCCTTTCAAAATCTTCAGCAGAGATTAACTGGTGTCTTTATTCAGTTGGACCTGACATACAACCCTTATATTCATCCCTCCTCATACCAAGTAAAATATTTCCAATGGCTCACAGCCATGCTGATCTCGAGACTCACATCCTGCCACAACAGAAGTTGATTCCTGTTGCCTCAGACTTTGGGGAATTCTGTCAATGCAGATTTCATGGCAACAGGAGAATGAGCATATGTCTTAAAGAGTTATATCTACCATTTTGTTTCCTCATTATGTGCCCTAGTGCCTTAACAAAAAGAGGTTGTTTCAAAGTGGAAGGTATTAGATAGAGCTGACCAACAGCAGCCTCCAATACCCCCAGTCTGTTGTCTCATCCTGCAAGGGCAAAAGGTGTCTGCCTTGATGGAAGAGATAGAGCCCCAACCCAGCTGGATCTCATTCAGTGTTGCTACCAAAAATGACTAGCTGCAATGCCTTAATACCACAACCCATGTTTGCTATACATTTGAAAACACAGACACCAGATTATTTTCAAATTCTTCAGTTAAAAACCTCTACCCCTCCTACACAGTGGGTTAAGCCCATATTAGGATAACATCAGCAATATAAATTCAGATAGAACTTTTACATGTGGTTAGACCGCTTTGGGCAGAGTCCGCTCCACAAGTTGAACATATGATGAGGTAGAAGAGCTGGATTAAGTGACATGAGGCAGGAGAGGGCCAAGCCTGGGTACTGCTCATCATCAGGACCCTTCCCTAGCTATCTCACTTGCACTGATGGGGTATAGCATCACAGCTCCTACCTCCTTCAGACATACTGATGAGATCAAGAGTGTTGTCCGTGTCCTGACCACCACTTCACAGTCAGTGTATTGGAAAACCTCATCATTTCCCTGCAGCCCCACCATGTCTCAAAAAACCAAGCATGCCTAATTTCCACAGTGGTGAAACAGGCAAGTGTACTTTCCTTCAGATGAGCTGCATCTGCCCTGGAGGCAGATCCCACATCTGTGGGAGAGCCCCAATATACAACTATGTCAGAGAACCAGGCATCAAAGTCAAAGGACCTCCGTGTTCCTTGGCCACTGCTCATCATTCCTCCATATCAGAGTACACCCAACAGCTCTTCCTCAAATATTTTTTTTCAAGTTAAAAACACAACTGACATTCAACTTTCACATGCTAAATGCCTTCTGGCCAAGAGTGAAATTGGTACACCTCCAGAAGATGACGGAAAGACCATCAGTTTACTCGCAATACAAGAATCCATCAAAAATTTATTCACTTCATCATAAATAAGGCACCTCTGCTACTTAATTTACCCAGGCATTCTTGGTTCAACATTTAAAGCATTTGAAACAGTTTCTTCTTTTAAGAAAACTTCTAAAACATTGTGAAAGGGAGGAGGATGGCTGTTCAAGGAGACTGGATGATCCTGTTTCACATCAGAAATCTGAAAAAGGGACATAATTGAAGTGTCTGGAGAGTATTACAATCACTTGGGTCTTGTTGTCTAGCACTCACTACCACATAAAGGAAGTTGCTAGTTAAGGAGGGAAAGAAAGAGGTCTTGCATCAAAAGGTGCATCAGTGTATAGATCATAACACACAAGTGTCAGCATCTGACTTTTATTCAGACAATGAAGAGAGCTGAGAGCCTATCTTAATGTGAATGTCTTTGAAAAATTGTATGCTTTTGTCAGAAAGACAGAAGATTTTATTAAAAACCATAATACAAAAAAAATTCATAACACTGCTATTCTTTGCAGGAACTGAAATTCAGTTACACCTTACAAGATGAATAGTTGGTTATTCTAAAAATCCCAGAAATGCAAATTAAGTAGTGAAAAAAATTCCAAGTAATTTTTTGTTCATACTTACTAACCTCAACAGTTGAAGCAAATATAGCTCTGCACCTCTGTTTTTCTTTTAATTACCAATCTACTCCCTGAAAAAGGAGCTAAATGCAGAATTTCCAGTCTTCAGTGGATGCTATATAAAACTCCACAAGCTGAAAAAAGGCTGATCTTTTGTACTAGGGGTCCACTCTTACTTCAAGAAGAGACAGGGGGAAATAACAAGAATTTCAGTTTACAAAAGAGATTTTTTTTTCTCACCTGTAAAACTTAATTGTCTCAAATATTCATATCTTGGCTACAATATGGCTTTCAACAGCATTGAAATGGAGAATACACAGAATGTAATTGAAGTGTTTTCTTAACAATTATTCTCATGCAGATAGCTACATATTTTTGTACGCTTAAAGTTATGACAAGTATCTGTCAACTGTTACACACAAGTATTTATTAAATGTGTACCTTTTCATAAAGCTACATGTCAGCTGGCTATTTGTTCACAAAACATGACTATGTTGACACTGGAAGAGGGTTAAGTGTCCCTTACCATATCATGGTATTGCTTCAGTTTCCTGGCAAAGATGCCTAATAAAATACCGTGTGCCAAAACAGCTTTGCAGAGTGTCTGGAAGCTACTTCACTTTCATAAGTTAGTCGGCAAATCTTTGCTGGTAAAGCCAGAGGAATGTCTGTTTGGATTCCTGTGTGAGTTCATAGCGTTCATTCGGCTTACAGGAAGCCAGAAGCTGTAACTTTTGTTCGTACATCACTTAGCACAGTGAGGTCCCAGATCTATAGTGCAGAGCAACAGCAATGTCTAAGAGCAGAGGTTTCCACTTCATCTGTTCCAAAGCCCATCCATGAGGTGCTGTGTACTGTCTGCAAGGCAACACCAGTGGGCTTGACTGAGCTGCTTGTACAGCCAGTGGCCACCCTGCATCAGAGCCAGCAGCTCAGCCTCCCCTCACTGCCAGCCCAGCTCTAGGGTTTGAGGATCACAAAAATGAGGGAGAAAGGAAGTGCAAAACACTGCATTGTTCAGAGGTCATTTGCTGCTTAAAACTTTGACTCATTGGGAGTTCCCTGTGAAGGCAGAGAAGACAGTAAAACCACATGATCACGTAATATCAAAAAACCACTTAACAAGTGCACAACAGAAAGTCTCAGGTGACTTTTAAAACCTTATTGTGGACACCCCCTCACAAGGGAAGCAGTAACACACACAGTTGCCTTGCTCTGCCTTCTACTTGGGTGCCCATTTACATGGCCACTCCTGGAGAGAGAGCGGGCCAGACCAGCCAGTGCAGCTGTTCAGGTGTGTTCACCATGGCACTACTGGAGACACTTGTCCAGAAGAGTTTCCAATCCTGACCATCAAGAGAGTTCCTTATGACCATCTTGCACACATGAGGCCCTACGTTCAACAGGGCTCCAACTCCCCTAGATGTATGCAGGGCACAGTGTTACACCACAATTCTCCACCACCACTATCATGTGCTATGTAGCACAACCACACAACGCACACAGCACATTGCCCTGCCTAGAGCTACCTGGACTGACAAGTTCATCTGCCACTGAGAGGGTGTGTTTTCACTCCAGAACAAAAATCAGATAAAATTCTCATCATGGTTGAGCAAACACACACCAATTTGTCTGGTTAGGTCCCTCAGCATGTTCATCCAGCACTGAAGCATTTTGCTTGTCATGTGTTAACACGGAGAATGGGTCTCAGGCATGAATGTGATGACACTGTCCAAGACTAAGAGACAGTATTGATTATTCCTGCCAGAATCAATTCTTGTAACTGGCAGTAAATCAAATCAGATTGAAACCATGACTTGGAAATACTAAAGAATGACCTAGTTATTTTAAGCTCAGATAGAATTTGATTCTATAATTTACAATATATATCTCCATCATTTTTGTGGCTGTGCTAGCTTGCTATGGCCATGTAGCCAGAGTTGCTGGCCCAAGTGCCCCAAAAAGAAACAAGATATCCTGGGTCCATGTTACCACAGCATTATATATGAACACCACTTGCTCATGTACCCTCTTACCCACTGGCCATGAAGCAGGCAAATTGGCCAGTCTCAAACTGAGACAACCAACAAGGACTTTGTTCATAGTCAATGGCAGTGGAGCAGTCCAGGTGATATAACAAGGACGACACATCAAAATTTAATCATTTTGTGTGGGCAGAAAACATTTCTTGTTTCTAGAAACAGCCTTGTCTCTACTTGGTTAGGAACAGGCAAAAGAGAACCCTGAGCCAAGACTGCCCCAGGCATCCACATGGCTCATGCCTAGCTGGGATCTGAAAGCCATCCAGCCTCATGAGTATAGACCCACAACCCCAGCAGTGCCTTGCTGGTACAAAAGTGCCTTCAGAGCCAGCACAGACTCCTACAAAGCCAGCCAAGACATTTCTGCATACATGGCCCCATCATACCTGTAACAAGGCAAGCCTTGTCCTGCAGTAGATGTATGACACAGTAATTCATGAACCATGAGCTCTTTCTGAAGGAAATGGTCATGGATAAGCCTACAATATTTAACTGTCAGGGAGACCTCCAAACAATTTTTGGTGAACCTTTTGTTAAGAAGTTAATTGGTGCCTGTTGGAACAGCAAGGTCCCAAGAACCCCTCACCACACAGCCAGCAGGCAGGCATCTACACAGCACACTACTGGATTTAAAACTAGGCATGACCCAGTAACATGGGCTTGCTGCCCAGAAAGCCAACCACATCCTGGGCAGCATCAAAAGCATGGATAGCATGTTGAAGCAGGTGATTCTGCCCCTCTACTCTCCTTTTTAGCCTCTAGGGGAAAAGATGGTTCCAGGGACACCTTATATCAATCTTCCAGTACCTAAAGAGGGCCTAAAGGAAAGAAGGCAAATGACTTATTATCAGGGCATAGAGTGATAGGATGAAGGGTAACAGGGCAATGGAGTTTCAGATGAGATATGAGAAAGAAATTCTTTACTGTGAGTGGTGAAACACTGAAACAGGTTGGCCCAGGTTGGATGGGGCTTTGAGCAACCTGGTCTAGTGGAAGGTGTCCTTGCCTGTGACAGGGGAGTTGATAATTTTTAAGCTCTTTTTTAATCCAAACCCTTCTGTGATTCTGTGACATTTGCAGAAGGGCCTGCTCCCTTGTGGAGAGCAAAAGAGGAAGCAGAAGTGTTGGTCAGGGCTGGGGTGGGGAGGAATGGCAAAAAAAAATGTTGGTCACTTCTTGGTCAAAAGCGGAATTTTTTTTTACATCATAGTGAAACCAAAGCATGCTCTGTACATCAGCCACATCAGCCATACATGTGTAGTGGGCCAAATAGCAAACTTTTTTGAAGACCTAGTCCTACTCCTTTCACATGCATAAAAATATACTTTCTCTAACCCAATATATATACACTAACTTCTATGCATAAAATTAGTAAACCATTAAATGTTTTTTTATTTTAGTCAGTAAAGAAAAAGTGGTTCTTCACTGAACACAATTTCGCAGTAGGTTAGCCACATTTTATATTGGAATAGCTGCTCTAGTTGACATCTTTATAGCTCAGGACTGAGTCATAACAAATAACAGCTTAGAAATTTGCTCTACCAGTGAGTGGAGCTCTTTCTACATAATTAAATCCAAAGCAAGCTTCAGCTGGTGTTTAAACCAGGAGTATAACTCATTCCTCTTGTCACAAGTATTTACTTTACATCCCCCTGCCCTTTCTATTATCTGTTCTGAGAAATATCGAAGTCTTCATTACAGCAGATATTTAGCTTTTTTAAAAATTAAGTGAAAAACAGTTCTAAAGAGTAGCAAACCATTCTTGCTGGTTTTACAGGTATGAGTTGGTTGACATCAGCCAGCAAAAATGAAGATTTGGGATACTCTCCACAAGTGCTACATAGCAACTGTGCTTGTTCTTCTGTAGAAGGCTGGACTCTGGCAAGTTTGCACACTCTTTCACACCATGAAGGAATGGACAGTGTGCCTATGCATGCAGCCCACAAAGGTGGAACAGATGTCTAAAATCATGATGTCATTTCAGAGACATTCCCCACAAGGTGAAGTATTGCCGCAAATGGGGCCATTAGCAATGCAAAGCTCCACAACCCACGTGCCAACACAAAAGGCCCAGATGAACCCTGTTCTTCACTAGTGACAGAGCAGTTCATGTCTGCCCCAGCAGAAAAAGGAGCTCCAAGAGTCTCACTGAGCACCTCCACCTCTGTCCCATCTTCCAGTCCAGCTCCAGGTTTTGTGCAAAGGTCCAAGCCCCAACAAAACATGAGTCAAGACCACTTTAAAAGCAATCATCTGCTTTTCACATCAGGTCTATGGAAGTGGCCACATTGAATGTCCAAAATGCTGAAAGCACCAATTTTCTATAACCAAGAAATAAAAGGCAAAAATGCACACAGACACACCAAATGTTCAAAGCCTCTGGAGGAATCTCAGCCAGCGAAATTATTTGCAACTCTATCACAAATATAGACTGCTACAAATTATAACAGATCTGATAATTTAAAAACAAGTGCATGAAAAAACTTTCAGTTTTCTCCAAAAATCTTTCTATAATGATTCTTTGGCATCCCAAGCTTTGGAGTATTACTTAAAGTGGGGACCAAAGGGTGTTGTTTGTTTTTAAAAATATGTTGTTGAGAAAAGAGCAGTTAGACTACAGGCCTCATATCTGATGATACGATACCTGTATAACATCTTAGATCAAAGGATAATTAAATAATAGGTAGATCATATTCTGTTTAGTGAGAAATGGGAGCAGGATAGCATTTATATTTCAGTCAACAAGTAGAGTCAAGACAATTTCAAGTTTTGCTCAAGAAAAGCTCCTTACCTTCCAAAGACCTGATAAAAGGCATGGTTTTATTGCCTGGTAGCAAAAGACAGATTCTTTTCTGACAGAGGTCATGCAGACCTTTACTCTGTTGTGTTTCTTGATAACATACATTTCACTCTCACATTGACCCTCAACCCCTCCACTGATATTTCATTCTATCATTTGCCATTAGCACATGTCTAGGACAATAGCTCCTTTTGAACAAGATGAAGCACAGCAATAACACTTGAAATGGAGCAATACTTCCTCTGACAAAGAGGGCAGAAGACTTTAAAGTATATCTAAACATCAGTATGTCCATCGAGCTGTTCCTTTGAACAGTCACCTTCACAGCACTAGGCTTTGAGCTGCTTCTCTGACATTGTGACAAGGAGGCATGGATAAATTCATGAACTCAAAGTGGGAAGGAAGCAACCAATGCAGAAATGAGGTATCAAGGCTTGCTTCATCAGTCAAAGAGCCAGACTGTGCTTCATGAAGCAAATTTAAAATGACATCCCATTTTAAGCTATTACTGAAAATAAGATGAAGTTTCCAATCCTGTGGACATCAGAAAGTGATGTATTCAGCCTGCTCAGATTGCTTTAAGCTCCAACCAACACACCATTTGCCTGGGCATTTTAAGGTACCCTAGAGGTGTGGAGGTATGCGTATCTCCAACAGATCTGGAATAAATAAAAGGGGAGGTAGGAAAAAAACCACTGAGGGGGTAATCATACCTTCTACCGAGGAGTGAGACAATGCTTACCAGGGATCATCAGCATCCTGCCCCTGGGGCAGCAGCTCCCTTGCAGCCCCCCCGAGCTCACCCTGTGCCCTCCCTGCTGCACCCTGATCACACCAACATCAATAGCTTCACACATATGCTTCATCAGACTCCTGTAGCTCCCAGACACCTATTACCAAGTAAATTAAATATTATTACACTTAATTAATAAGTTCCCTCAGAAAACACATATGTTCAGGGTTTCTCCTGCAGCCCTGTACAGGTCAACAGATTACTGGCCTGGACTGATTAGACTTTCAAAACTTGCTGCCTTATGGGCTGTTCCTGGCAGGGCAGGAATAGACAGCAGTTACAGGAATCCATGTCAGCAAAGCCATTACTTAACCTGGCACTGCTCACACCCTTGGCTGGTTGCCTCTGAGGTTCCTCCCTCGCCTGGCCTCCAACACAAAATGAAAAAATCCACCACCAAGAGGAAAAGAAAACAGAGGAAAATCCAAGAGGCCGCAAGCAAGAAGGCTTTGTGACCCTGAAGGTTCTTTTATGGGGAATGTGACCAAGTAAACACACTGGGAAAGGCTCTTTAGAGGAGCTGACAGCTGGGGAAATATGAAGGGTCAGAGTATGAGAGAAATACTTGAATTAGAGGCACTGTTTCTCACTAAAAAATGTGAACATGGGGTTAGGGGCTTTTTGTTTCTTTAACTCTTTCCTTCTGCCCAGGGATCCAGCCTTAACCAAACCAAAGCTGCTACAGAGATGTCAAAGTTGTGATTCAGAAATACTAGTTTTGAAGTTATTGACTCACACACAGATCTCCTGGCTGACCTTCGGCAAGTCATTTGTCTGTACTGCACCTCAGCTTCTAATTCATAAGGCAAAGACAATGCCTTACAGGCAAGTTATGAGGTTATTAGTGACTACAATAGCCACAATGATGGGAGGCAGAAAGGCAATCAGGAAGATAGGAAGATCCACCTCCTGCTCAATCCTGATCCTTTGGGGATCCTGTCTGAGATAAAACTTCCCATGAGCAAAATCGCCACTGCAGTAATAGCACTGATTTCTAGACATGTTTCATCCTTTCATACCAAAATTGCATTTATTATTGAAATACACTTAAATCAGAATAACATGGACTGTGGGCTCCTCCCTACACAAAAGAGTTCTTCAGCTGCCAGGGAGACAAAAGACCTTGTCCAGCTCTTTGATCTTCACCTTCCCAACTCCACTTTCACTTTTCATACCCACTCTATTCCCCCTCCTGCTAGAAGGGATACAAACAACCATGATGTTCTGGTTATGAAGGGTAGTCAGTCATTAAACTCTGCAGGCTAGTGGGGAAGCAGTTGCTCTATCAGCCATTTTCAGGTTTAATATTCTGTTCAAACTTCACAGAATTTTAAAGAAAAGCACAGACAAGTAGCCACCGTAGTACATGTCTTGGGCATCTCCCATGCAGGCCACTACCTTGTGCAGCAGTTCCTGGACCCTTCAGAGTATGTCTTAGTTTGTTCAGCACACCTGTGGCACCACAGCCCTCACCCAAAACTGGAGCATAGTCACGGAAGGAACCACAAAGACGTGTCCCTAAGGAAGAGACTGATTTCTGGCCTACTTGCAGGGCTGCCCTTCAGCTCCCAGCACTGCAGCCATGCCCTGCTTCCAGCATGGTGAGCACATGCTGGAAGAGCTGACTCCTCTTCAGCAAAAAGATTTCTCTGTTTTTTTAAAATAACTTAGAAGTCTTACTTTCAACAAACTGTTTTGCTGAGTAACTTCTGACCTGCTCCAGCCAGGAAGAGGCTCTACTAATTTGTACCTGCTGAGTTCTCAGCTTTTTGTTTTTCCTCTTTTGGCTGTTAATATTATATGATTACTTAATAAGCATGTTTATGATCAATAAGTATGTCTTACCGAAAGTGTTGTAATACATGAAGTCATAAATTAGGAAGAATCCAGTAACTAGTTGTTAATTAATAACTTTGATCCATTGCAAGTTTTTAACCTTTGCCCCTTGAGCTGGAACCCTGAAAATAATCATATTTACTTTCTCTATTTTACTTAGCTTTAGAAAGTATCCCAACTTGTGCTACTTATTTTTTAAAAAGTAAAAACAAAGTGATTCCAATCCTGCAATCTAAAACATACAATGTTCTGTGCTGACACAGCATCCCATTTGGGAACAAAACCTGCTCCAAGTTAGAGGGTCATGACTAATCTAACATTACTTCAATGATGGTGTTGACTGAGGCAAGAAAACATTATGACAAGTTATAGAAGGCAAGTATTTAAGTTAGAAGGGATGGCTGAAGACATTCCCAAGCACAAAAATACCTTTCAGATTTTGAAATCTCAGCCTTTCACTTGACTTTAAATCACTGATCAGCCAGTTTTAAGGCAGAAAGAAAACCCACAATAGCATTTCATTATCAATGAAAGCTTAGTAACTAATCAGGCTAACCCTTCGATAATTTTGGAAGATCTCACCACAAACATGAGCACAGCATGTGAATTGCATTTTTTTTCAAGAGAATTTCCTAACATCTGTTGTTTGTATTTCTGTGCTGCCTAGTAGACTGCATGAGGAGCCACAATATAGTTGTCTTTCAAATCTTCATATCTCTTGGACAGCATATGTTAAATTGCTAGGCCAAGGTTTTGGGAGCAGTTAGTGATTTTGCTGCTCTGCTGAATGCATCTTAGCAAGACAAGTTGTAGAAGCTGAGTACTGGCTCTAGAAGAAGGAGCTCCCTCTAACTAGATTCACAGAAAAACCTAAAATTCCATAGCTAATTTTCAAAGATGCTCCAGCAACACTGCACTGCCTTATTTAAGAGCCCAGAAAGTTGTGCATCTCTTTAACTTCTTTTATTCAAGAAGTCAAGAAAAGTGAAAATTTAAACAGAACACAGAAACTTTGGTTTGGTGCATTCCTATAGTGTTTGTCAGTGAGGAGAGGAGGAGTGCAAGAACTGAAACCACCGCATTGCACAGGAGGTGTTGCAACAAGCATGCTCATTGCAATGCTCCAGGCTTGCCCTCGCTTCCAAACATCTCCCATATGCACCACAGTGACTCAAGTATCGGTCAGGGGAGGTGCAACCAACTTCTAGTCTGGGCTCCATGAAGAGGTGAGGAGGGAGGAAGAATAGGGACAAAGGGGACTAAGGGGCTCCCAAACACTGTGCTCATCCTGACACCACTGTCAGGAGCCTGGCACAGGTGAAACAACCTCTTTTCCAGTGCTGACATGGGACAACAACACACCTTGCATTAAAACATTCTGTCCCCACTTCTGGGCAGCAGTGTACATGTGTATCCAGACTCTTCTACTGGAGTGCTGTCACTCCCAGGAGTGGCTTTAACAGGAGGGCCTTAGTCAGTAAACCTCCTTTTCCCCTCTTTCACAGGCTTGTCTCACCCTGTCAGCTTGCTGCCTAGAGTTGTGGGGGTTCTGTGCTGCTACGTACAACCCCAGATGAAGAAATCATGACACTTGCTCCTCCTGCCTCATCTCCAGATCACAGACAGATAAAATGAGCCAAGTATGTGTCAGCAATAAATGAAGGTGATTAGGAGCAGCATACCACAAGCAAGTGCAGAATAACCCTTCAAAGACATGGGTACACCTCAGCAATTTAAATAAGTTGCTAAACACAAGGGTGACTCCCCCAGAAACAGCCAACATGGGCATAGAAAACAAAAATAAAAAAAAANAAAAGAAAGAAAAGCCAAAACAACAGTTCTGACACTTGCTATTCTGTTTATATCTTGGTTTGGATTTTAGGCTGAGATCATATTCACAGGATAACGAAAGCCTCAGGTGAAGAGCAGGGACGACAGGCACTTAGGAGAGGGGACGAAACAGTCATCTTTGTAAGTACAGGCACTGAAAAAGGTTCTCTTAAGCTATGGCAAGTCTTGCATACCAGAGTTGCATGCATTTGATGGTAAACAGCATAATAGAAAGCCAAATCAATCCTGTTCTGTTCACACGTGAGACACAGAACTTGCTTGTAAGTGCAGCCAAGCAACACTTAAACAGGTTTATCTTACACCAATATTTGGTGCCTAGACATGAAAGATTTATTTCCAAATCTATGGATCTAACAAGTCCATAAATTGAAGGGATTTGGGGGGGTCAGTCCCATTTGTGTTCCTATCCATAAGTTCACAGGCTGACTAGCTCAGCTCGCTATCTTGAATCACAACTACAAAAATGCTTGGTCTTCGCTAGTCTCCTACTTAGTACAAACTACGGCATATTAAGAGTACTCTTTTTTTTTTTTTTTAATAAAACCAACATCCAGGCTTCAAATGATTCTTATACTGGGACTTTTTTGTCAGAAGAAAATAGAACTACAATTGTCCAAGGACAGACATTATTTCTGTTCAAAGCTACTACCAGTTCAACGGATACAGGCAAATAGTAGAGTTAGTTTCAATTAAGGAACAAATATCCCTTTAGAAGACATAAATTTATTTACCTCTTCATGGATGGCTTCGAAACAAGGGCACTAAAAAAGCTGCAGGTGAACCAAATGTTTCACAAGAACTCCAGAAAAGTAAACAAAACAAAACCTCACTGACATTTTGCACACATCAGCAAGCACAGCATCAGCACAATTCCTGGATAACATGCGCAGAAATGTGGAATAGTCACACCTTTTGGATTAGTTTTTTGTCACCACCTGCTCCCAGAGCCAAGAAAATAAACATAGAAGTACTCTCCTGGCCACAGCCATAGGGGATAGGTCCCATCAGAGCCTTCTGTCTCTGTTTCTCCCCTCAAAAAAGAAAATGAAGACATAACAATGCATTGCCAGGCCTTTTTTAGCCCAAAGGAGGTACCTCAGAGACCACTTAACTCTTTGTCACAAGTGACTCTCCCTGTTGCAGCACAATGATGTAATTATCCACAACCTCTTCTAACTTCCTCAGCCTCATTGCTGCCTCTCCCTCCCAATGAAGCCTAGCTGGACCACTTGGCATTGTTAACCACACTTCCTTTAAAGAAGCAGCAAAATGTACTGATGACTTGCTAGCAAAGGGGAGTTACAGTGGAATAATGACGAAGAGAGCCTGGGAATGCTCAGCCCTGCAGAAAAATCTCGTGCCATTAAAGATTGTGCCATTTTGACTGAGCTGAAGGTGGGTCAACCTCCACAAGCTGTATCCATTATTGCTAGAGTCAACAAAACCAAGCTTATTGACTCCAGTGAACACTGAACCCAGCTCCAAAGGAGGATAACAAAAAACTAGCCAGTTTCTGGACATGTACTATTGCAATTTAAACAGCACAAGCTCTCCAGTCCATGACTAATTATAATCTCTGCCTTCTTCCATCTCTCAGACTTTGAATTAATGGGCAGAGTAGTTAGCGTGGGTTGGGAAAGAGAAATCTGCTAGCAGTGATGTGAACCCACAAACACACGTGCTCATGCTCGCACATTAAATGAACTGATGGGGCTTAGTACCATAATGATAAATACTGAGACAGTCAGCTATGACAGAGCACAATTTCATGTTATCCTTAAAAAATAAAGAGAGCTTCCAGATACTGTATATCATATCTGATTTAGAAAACAAAGGTATTCATGACTAAAGTTCATGTCCACTAACTGGAAAGAATTAATAGTCAGCCACACCTGAAAACTGGGCTGGAGAATACAACACAAAAAATTACCCACAGGTACTGGTACACCGCTGGCAAATATCAAAGGTCTTATGATTTGTTGCTGTTTTTCTTAGCAGTGCCAAGTATCATGCAATTAAGACAATCTGGACTCTCATTAAAACAAAATTAAGTTCCCGGAGCTCAGAAGTGCTTCAAAGCAGGTATCTTTTAATAATCAAAACCAAAGGCAAGTGAAACCGGAGTTTCTAAAAACGTGTATGTTCAAATCAGCTTTAGAAGCTCAGCTGCTAATTTGTGTGTATATGTTGGTGTTAGAAATATTGGGTTATGATAGCATTGTGGGATACACACTTGTCACTGATAAAGTCCAGAGATAAACATAGACATGATTGTGAAAAGGTGTATAGAATCACAGAATAGTTTATGTTGGATGATACCTTGTCATCTAGTCCAACCTTTCACTAGACCGGTTGCTCAGAGCTATGTCCAGCCCTAGCTTGAATGTTTCCAGGGATGAAACATCCACCAGCTCTCTGGGCAATCTGTTCCATGCTTCACCACCCTTCTTGCAAAAAAAAAAAAACAAAACCCTGCCAAACACTGAGCCCTAAAATCATTATAGAGTTTGTTTTTCTAACCCATAAAAATTGCACCATTGCAAGAAAACTGCCCCAAGAAACATAATGCTGAGAATTCAGACATCCTCCCATACTACCAGTTGGACATCCTAGGCGTGGGTAAAGGAACACAGGAAAAAAATAACCAGGCTACAACATACTGGTTGTTTAGGAGCTGTGAGTCAGCCAGCATGAAAATTAGTATTAATAAGTACATGTGTAGAGGCATAAGCCCTATCACAGGACAGCTAAGTCCACTCTTTAATCTTAGGTTTGGTGCTACAAAGTGCTTGTGTTTGCCCCAATACTAAAACACTCCAATATTAATTGGAAGAAGCCATAGTGCGCAAGCATTTTCCAGTACTCCTTGTCACATGTGGTCCATCCACTTTTCTAAAACCTCAGCCATGCAGTTCGCAGAAGCAGAACATCTGCCCACACTGTCTCTTTCCTCTCAGCAGCATGAATCACTGGTGGTGTTTAAGCCAAAGGCTCCCTAACCACTGCCAGATGGCTGTGTGTTGTGCCCTGTGTGCTGGGCAGGCAGGTTCTCCACTGCACACCCTCATCCCTGCATCAACTCCTCGCCACCAAGCTCCTGGCACACCTCCTCTCACACGCCCTGGACCATGACACCTTGCAACTCAGGGAAGTTCTAGGAATAGAGAAGCAGACAGACGGAGTGGTGGTTGCCAAAAAGCCAAGGACGCTTTGATTTTGCTTCCAGTAGGAGTTTTTTCAGTTCAACCTAAACACTGACACAGCCATTAAAAGCACAGAAGTAGAAACTACCTCTTAGGTCAACTTGTCCACTCTCCTGGAAACCAGCTCAGAGAAGGACAACATGACTCATCTAACAGTTGTTGTATTTATTTATTTTAAAATAAGGATTTAAGGAGAATCAATCAACCAATACGCAATGCTAGATTGGCACTATTAATACTTTCTCTAGTCATTTGTACTGTCTTTTGTGAAAATCCAGACAAAAAGGACCTCTTCCTCCAGGACTTCACTTTCCAGGCTGACGTCAATAAACACCTTTCTAAATTAAAACTTTGTCATTTAGGGTAGTGGAGGTTACCCATCTTTGTATGTAATCTTCTTGACTCTTAAACACCTCTCTTTCATGTCAATGCACAGAGCTGCTGCCATCAGTAGCTTTTTGTCATCTGAGCCTGTGGAAATGCAGTAATCCAGGCAAGACAGAAAAATAGATAATGCAACACCTAAACCCATTATGTGTAGAATAGTAACCTGCCTTGGCAAAAAAAAAATAAAAATATTGTGGGATACAGAACTCAAACAGTTATATTTCTGCCTGGAACATCTCAGCAGTGAGAGAGCATCAGCAATAGTGCTGGTCAACCTGGACGTCACAGTCCAAATGGCTCTGTGCAGGCAGGGTGTGCAGCTCTGGGATTTCAGGACACCAGCAGGCTCTGGAAGAACTGCAACTCCTCCTATTGTTGCACATCCAGACATCAAGAAACTCACAGCAGATGCACAAACTCGCCACATTTTGGGGAGTCAACAGCAATATGCCCTGTTCTTACTCCAGAAGGAGACTGCAGATGAGAAGTATTTTAGGGTGTCGGTTTGGATCTGCCACCCAGCTCATTCAGAACAAAGACAAATGTCACTCCTTGGGGTGACTACAACAAAGACACACTGTGGGAGTTACACACTTCTACCTGCTAAGATCGTTGGGCCCCGTTACCACCACCTTATCATAAAGCAGCACTATGCTGGTGACTCAAGGGAGGGCTGAAGGGAGAGATGGGTCATGCAGGAGTCACAGCATCCCACAGCTGAAGTAGCACCCCACAAAGGAGGGGGAGAAGAGGACACCACTTGGTCTTGATGGGATTGGAGTGGGATTTTACGTGGAGCCTGCCCTGCTTGTCAGAAACAGCTCACAGAGCTCAGCCCCACAGGGTGCAGTCAGCTGCAGTTCTGAACAGCAGGACCTCGCACAGTGACTTGGCAACACAGGAATCCAACCCTCAGGGACACCTCCCTTCCTTGTGCCCATGGCTGGCAGAGACACTAGCAGCAATGCCAGCAGCAATACACTCATCTCCTGCCTGGCAAGGTCAGCAGGGCAGCTTAGCAAGAGAGGGCTAAGCTCATCCTTCGCAGCCATGACTGGAGGATACAGAGAAAAGCCAAGTGGGATCACCATCCCCACACCCCAGTTTATTTTGGATGACAGTGACCAAGGTTCAGAGTTTGTGTTCAGCTCATTCCCCCACAATGCTGAGCAGTCCCAGTATAGGGATGAGCCATGCCAAAATGGGAGGGTGTTTTCCAAACCTCTAGCTGAATCTCCCCTGGAATAACTATTTGGTGAGGCAACAGCATGGAGCATTTTCCTTGGCAAAGCACAAATGGGAAGCAGCATCTAGTATCCACCACTGGTTGAGGGCACCTGCACCTCCTCCTGATGAGCCCACCTACCCCTGGCCCCCAGCCTGACACAGGGAAGGTTCACTTTATGTGTAGTCAAGCACCAGTGGCACCTGCTGTCCCCAGTTCCTGCCCTCAGCACTGCCAATGCCTTCTCCATCCACAGGGATGAACAGCTCAGCACTGCCAAGTTGGTCTGAGCTGGATTTGGGATGAGACTCCTCGGGGGTATCCAAGACCATCCCCAGCTGGAGCTTGTCCACTCAGAAAGAGCATCAGCTGAGTTTTATGCAGCATGAGCTGGAAGTGAACTTCATCAGTGAACAGCAGGATTAATTACGCAGCCTGAGACATCCCATACTGGCAAATCCAGGCTAAGAGAGGCATGGAGCAATTATTGCCTCCATGTGCCTTAGTAATAAAAGGCACTATGTCCAGGGAATTGTGCTACTAAGCTATGGCTTATGAAAAAAAGATTTTATCATCTTGCCCTGTGAGAAACTAGGTTCAAAATATTTATGTTTTTCAAGCTTCTTTCCAGAATTAAATGACCACTATGTTAGTGGTCTTATGTACAGTCACAGGGATGAAAACTCTGCTTCTGAACACACCCACATTTTCGGAAAGTTGGAGATTTTATCACTCAGACACACTTTCCATCCCCCACCCCCTCACCACAAAATTAATAAACACCACTTGAAGTTGCTCTGGGATACAGCATTTCCTTCACACAACATGGATTAAAATCCACAGGCTGAGAGACTGGGAAATACATAGTTAACAACATCATCCTTGCTGTACTGGCTGTAACTTCACACTGTTTTAGTAAATTCAAACAATATTTTAAGCCAAACACTGTTTACATTCACCACAGTTAATAAATAGTTTCTGACATTAATAAGGGCTGAATCTGTGACAGAAGAGAGTTACAGAGACTAGCATAACATCAGTTTTTTATAAATATCTGTGTCAAGTTACCAAAATTACTTCATTGAGGTCTGGATCACTTTTGTAAAGGAGATTAAATGGATGGGAATATATTACTTTCCTCTGATGGCAGCAGTAAACAACACTACAAACTCAAATATAAAATGCTGTATTGTGATAAAGGTGGCAAATTAACAGCAAACAAAGAAATCTTCCCTATGCCTTTTATTGCCTGAAAATATCTACAATAAATGGGGCTAGGTCTGGTGTGGGTTTTTTGTTTTGGTTTGGTTTTGGGTTTTTTAAAGATAAATCAGTCATCCAGACAGATTTTGAGCCTCTGTTTATTTCATGGTAGAGCCATTTGAACCATGGTTCTTACTGTGAGTGGAGCAGTATACTGACAATTTAGCACCGCCTTCAAAATCAAAGGCTTACCTAAACTTTGTGAAAGCAAAAGTCTGAGTAAATCATCTTGTGCATTGTTGATACCAGTGCATTCATCTGAAGGCAAATGAAACTTGGATTAAGTTTTCATGATCGCTATTGCCCCCATTTCCCTCTTCTGATTTCATGGCCACTGTCCCCAAAAGCAGACAGTGTGGGCTGTTCTGGTTTGTCCTGGATTTGCCAATTTGTATGGACATGCTGCAGACCACCTACTTATGTTTATTGTATATGCCAATGCTAATCACTACACAGTAGACTGATAATTGTTTTTATGATCCATTATGAGAAATTTTTGCATATTCTTCCATTTTCCTTATACTGTTCTTATTGAATTATGATCTTGTTATGATCTTATTCTTACTGTATAATCATTACTCAGAAATACAAAGTAATAATAATCCCTGTGAAAAATATTTACAGCCTTTGGGCTGTTTATACATTTTTGTTAATGACACAGAGACATTTCACATCATGGCTTGATTATCTTAATTGCCCAGTGTTGCTCCTGTTTCCCAATGGAATGCCACAGTGTTCATAAACATGCTGCAAAGCACCACCAGTGTACAGGACAGTTACCCATGCACAAAAAAGGAGATATCTTTACAAAAGGGCAAGGCAGATGATCCTGCAGTATATGAGGATCTCAATTTTATTTCCTACATGTCAGCATAACGGTTTGCCCACAAGTAGCCAGTTTATTTTTTAAAGACAGAAGATGTGTCAGGCACATGATTGCTGCCTATGGAGGCTGTAGCTGAGGGACAGCAAGAGGTACATACACACCCACAGCCATTCAAAGTTCTTTACAAAGGGTCCAAATTGCACAAAGTCCTGAAGTGACCCGGACAAACAGATGTGCAAGATGTGTATGCACCTACAAAAGGACAGATGAGTTTAAGGAAAAAAGCAACCACTGAGGGGCACTGGCACCAGGACACCGGCAATGCCTGAATACAGGGCCACCAAGCAGGTGCAAGGCTGATGGGATTTTTGAGGTTCTGCTGAGAACAGGGCCATGCTAGAGATGTGCACTATTGCACATCAGTTCTTTGAAGAGGAGATTCATACAGGCAGGCACCCCAGTCTCCACCCCACACTCTCCAGAAAACTCAGCAGGAACCCAGCAAGGGGGAAAGCAGTAGCAGTTAGCTCCTCTCTTTGCCTCCAGCCCTCTGAGAGCTGGCCCTAACACCAGGCAACACAGCTCTGCAGCTGTGCTGATTCCTCAGTGTCCTGCCCTTCATCACCACCTTGATCCTGCCACTGTTTCCTGTGGGCAGTGTGAGATGGAAGCAGTCATCCTCCTCTAGCTTAGAGTGGCTAAAGGGCTATGAATGGAGAGGACTCAGATCATCCGTCCTTCCTTCCCTCTAGCCCCAGAACTAGTTCTAAATGAGAAAAGCAGAAAATATGTGAGACTGAAAGCACTCTGGGACTCAGCAGTACTATCTTGATTCTGGCTGAAACCTTCTGTTTACTTAGTTTATCAGATACTTTGATTGCCTTTGATTTCTCTTGTTTATCACTCTAAACTTCATATATATATATATATAACATTCAGAGTCACAAGTCTGATCATAACATGGGTAAGCTGTTCTTTATTTACGCCTGAGTGCAATGATACTTTTTGTTGTTGGTTGAACTGTAAATGCTGTCCACTGAACCATTACAAAGGGGAAACTACAGCTTTGCAACAGGAAGTATCACAGAAACCAACAAACCAACAAAATGACCCTGTCCATTGTAACAGCACCTCTAACCGCTGAACTGGAACAGGAGGTCCCATATAGGAGTCAGTAGGAGACCTGGACTTTATTGCAATCCCCACGATCTATCACAAACTGCAAATCTGTAAGCAGCCTGCCTCTGCTAAGTCTAAGCACATGTTGGTGTTTCCAGAGCTGAAGCTCAGGCACATACTTGAGAGATGACCCAGTTTTGCAGTGACACCAAAACTAGTAGTGTGACGACACAGGTCTCTGAGGGCACGTATGAGTACCTGCCCATAGGTCTCTCATCCCATGAGGGTGTCAGGTTGAGGAAGAAGAGAAGTGATGCCACCATCTGGAAAATACTCACCACACTGCAAAAACACCAGGTCAAGCATTTCAGCCACCACCAGCTGTTGAGGTAAATATCTGTTGCTTCACTCAGAAAACTGTAAACCTGCAAGCTGAAAGGTCTGGGGGGAAGTGCCCAAAGTAATATATGGCTCTTAGACAAAAGGGTTTACAAATTGAACCTGGGCTGCTAATTGCCAGTACATGGCCATTATTTGCCCTATCCCAGAAGCAAGCAGTGATGTAAGCCCCAAATGTGACAAGTTTTGATGGCAAAGCTGTCACAAAGTAGTGTGGAAGCATTGGCAGAGGTGCCATGCCAAGGAGACAGGGAGCATGTGAGTTTGGGAAGGCAGGGTCAAATCCCCTCTGATGGCATGGTGCTTCAAGAAGCCCATGGCTCATAGCCAGGTGGGTTTTCCCTAACAAAGTACCTTCTCTGATCTCACCATCTTTCCCACAGCTGGCAGGTTTACCACTGAACATGTCTGTGACAAAGAATAGTTCTGCCTTTTCCCTCTGAAATGCACACAAGGAGTGTGAAAGTGACTTGTCAGACAACTAGATACCATCAGAGCCTACCAGTAGATTCAAAAACAGCTTTGATCAAGCCTTTTTCTATCTCTTCCATCAGCATATGTCATGCAGAAGGTTTGCTGCAGGCCAGCTGTCAGGTCTGACAGAAGGAGCAGGAGACACGCTGCTCCAGACACAGCTGAGCCAAGAGCAGAGCATGTCTCCTCTGCCCTGCCAACACAACAATCCACGAAGCCAGCTCTGAACCTACTGCTACCAAAGTGGTCCAGATAAACTTCTGTTACGCTTGGATTTGTTTTTCAAAGCAGGTCTTTCTGGTTGAACTAGATTGCAGAGCCTATATATCTACTTACCTGACATGTAAAGTCTGAGAATAGGGGTTAAAAGGCTGAGAGAGTTGGAGCTGTTCAGCCTGAAGAGGGGAAAGTTTCAAGGTGATCTTATTGCAGCCTTTCTGTACCTGAGGGGGCCTAGAGGAGAGCTGGAGAGGAACTGTTTACAAGGGCATATACTGATAGAGCAAGGGGGAATAGTTTTAAGCTGAAAGAGGGTAGGTTTAGATTAGATATTAGGAAGAAATTCTTTTCTCTGAGGATGGTGAGACACTGGAACAGGTTGCCCAGAAGAGTCATGGATGATCCATTCTTGGAGGTATTCAGGGCCATGCTGGATGGGACTTTGAGAAACCTGGTCTTGTGGAAGGTGTGCCTGCCCACGGCAGGGGGGTTAGAACTAGATGATCTTTAAGGTTCGTTCCAACCCAAACCATTCTATGCCTGATAGCAGAGACAACAGTCTGGGCTGATTAATACCTCACTCCATGTGTATTTTAGTCCTAAAAGTGTATTACACAATGGTTCAATAGGAAGAAAGATGAGACACCACTGATAAAGCCACAGCAAAATAAGGGTAACTTTTATTCTAGCTATCTCCTCTCTGTTTGCAACAAAGGTAGAAAACTCTTGGCAAGGAAGTCCATGAAAACAATTATAAATAGAAACTTGCTTTGTCTGTTAACAGTGGGAAGCGAAGAGGTAGGCCGAGTGTTTTATAGAAGTTGGAATTAGCTGAAAACAAGACCCAGTGGGTCACAATCTAGTCAGATCAGCCCTGCCAGAAAAGTGCTGGGCTCTCCTCTGGGGACAGCAGGGGATGACTGCCCACTCACTTGCCCTTCCCTAGGTCACTGGCTCCAGGGCTGCCAGCTTCCAGGACAGAGGCAGCCCTGCTGCATGGGCATACAGGCATGCTGGCTGATTTGGTGTAAATGCAGCCTGTGCAGAGTTTGCAAGAGCATGGGAGGGCACATTAGGGTCCCATATCCTGTAGCAGCCCCCAGCCCAGGCATCAGGAGAGCGCACACATGGGGCACACCTGCAGCCCAGTCCTCTGCACCCACCTTCCCCATATGGGGTGACTGACTGCCCAAAAATATCCTGTGTGGGAGCAGCCCTTCAGCTTTTATGCCCTCTTGAACTGGTAGGACAGGAGCTCATAGGTCATGAAGTGACAATACTTTGCTAAACAGTATTCCAATGAGCTTTCCAGTGCTCACAATGCATCTCATTGTTCCCTACATGCAGCTCTGCTGGTTAAACCACAGACAGCTTCACCAAGCCAGTTTCTAAATGCCTTCTCTTTTTCTGCTCCCTTCTTCAAGTGCTCAAGAAGTTCAGACACACCTAGATTATTACACAACAGCTGTGCTGTTTCAAAAGCAATCAAAAGAGTGAAATCCATTTGATGCGATTATAGGTAGACTTTGGGAGATTAGATGATCTTGTCATGAACAGCAGAGATAGGTCTGTATCAAACTGAAGTCGTCACCATGTTATTATAACCTTCTCTGCAACATTTCCTTTGCAATGTAACTTCCAGATTGGAGTGTAAAACTACAGTAAGGGCATAAAGCAACTTAATCCTCATAACTGTGTTTTATTCGGAGGAGGTCAGTGGTGGAGCACAGGCTGCCTTAGCCAAGCCAACTATGAGAGAGGCCAGACAAACCAAGACAACAAAAAGAATGATTTCTCAGTAAAGGTCTCTCTGGGGTAAAGGGAAGCATTTTCTCATATTGAACCCTAATTCAAAGAAGGAGGGGGGTTTTGCAGGCAAGTAGTTCCATGACACAAGATGCTCACCCCAGGCAGAAGAACCTTGATATGGGTCTAGGTGGTCTGAGCAACTGAGAGGCACCAGGCAAAACTGTGCTTCAGAAGAGCATCAGCATCCTATCTCAGCAGGCATTCAGAATTTGTTTCTTCTGGCTGCTTAACTCCCCAGAAGCTCTGGTTTAAGCCTGAGTTCCCTCCTTTTCGATGAGTTGTTGAACAGGATTTCTGGGAAATGGGTGACACTGGCACCACTGCCCAGGGTGGCTGAAGGCAAAGCTGGCACAGGAGACTACATCTCCCTGACAGGTGAAAAGTCACACAATTTGAGAAGTGCTGATGCATGCTCCAGGTGGGATGTCTCAGACCTGCTGCAAAGACCTGCTTCTTGGAAACATGTATGGGTTTCTACCTTACTTCCACACACAAAAAAAATAAGCTGCAGAAGTGGATTTTTTCCTAACTTCAAATTATAGGGCCTGAATTTAAATCTTCTGCTAACAACAACAGATGTAGCTAGCAGTGGCTGTGGTGATAAATCAAGGCCGAGATATTATATTAATGTTATCAGTTGACCTGGGGTGGAAACTGCTTTCCTCCCAATCTAACCATCTTTCCCCAGGCTGAGTCCCCCACGATCCAGTCAAAAACATTCAGACATTGTGGATGGAGCTGTCAGCAAAGAGGAATTTCTATGGGAAAATGACTGGCACCTCAAGAGCTTCTGGATGGAGTTTGTTCACAGGTGCAGATAGATTATAAAGGTAGGTTACTTCTTCCTAGCTCAGCAGGCTCTATTACGTGGAACAAAAGAAATGTCCTAAACTAAGGAAATACTTTCTGGTAGAAGAGAACACCTCTACAGCGAGCAGAAGCACGATCCCCCACACTTGACCACATGAGCCCACATATAGTGTCACTCAGGAGAAGAGGAGATTGTGTGGAGACCTCATAACAGCCTCCCAGCATCTGAAGGGAACCTACAGGGAAGAAAAGGAGGAACTCTTGTCAGGAACTGTAGTGATAGGACAAGGAGTAACAGGTTCAAATTGAAAGATAAGAAATTAAGGTTAGATATCAGGCAGAAGTTCTTTACTGTGAGGATGGGTGGTGAGGCATTGGAACAAGTTGCCCAGAAGAGTTGGGGATGCTCCATTCCTGGCAGTGTTCAAGGGCTGACATTGAACAACCTGATCTGGTGGAAGGTGTTCATACCCATGGCAGGGGACTTGGAACTAGATGATCTTTAAGGTCTGTTCCAACCCAAACAATTCTATGATTCTATCATTATTCCAAGTTTGCTGCCTTGTCTCCAAGGAGTGAGTCTGTGCCTTTGATTCACAAGTTCACATCTAACCTAATGGTTGACTGAGGCCACTTCCTGCAAGCTTCTTCACAATATAGCTTACTGCTAGTCTAGAAGAGATAGGAGACTAACACAAAGAGGCAATGAAAGAACCTCTGGAGGCTACCAGGTTGTTTTAATTAATAATTCTGTTTCAGTGCTGTAATTATGATACAAATAATCTCCTTATTTCCACTCCAGTTACTTTCAAACTCACTGATGTGAGAACACAGTCTTAAATCTCCCAGGTATCTCAGAAAGAAAGTTATTGCACCAGAAGGCAAAGATGATTTTAAAAGTAATTTCCACATCAGTTTGAGTGATAATGTAGTCATGCAGGTGTTGTATAACTGATATTATATTCATAGTAGTTTACTTTTTGGAAGTGAAGTATAAACATTTCCAGCATACCTACTTACAAGAAATATGCTTACAAAGCAAGATTACTTCCTATGAGAAAAAAACCCCTGACACTTTTCTCTTTAAATTGGCAAACACAATACATTTCCTCTTCCCATACCACAGTAAAGGCTTACAAATGCACATCACGTACACATAAATAAAATTTCACATGTGTAAGATCCACCACACTATAAAAAGGAAAATGCCATAAAAGGACCCTGTAGTAATTGAACAGCACATCTTGATGTAAATGAGCATATCTCAGAAAAGCTGCAAGCCTTGTTGTCTTGTTTTGCAGCGCTAACCACATGCAGACACACACACAGCAAACTACTTTCATGTTAGCTCAGTTCCCCTTCCATAAAGGTTGGTGGTAAAGCTCCCCCTGACATACATCAAAGACAGGGACTGATGAGGTAGGAGCTGATGAAAGTTTTGAATAGCCAAGAAAAGTGATTATTTGAAGAACTTAATTCATCCCATCTTAAACAAATGCTTGTTTCCCTGGGAACTCATCAGTACAGCTGTTCTGAGAAAAAAACTCCTTTCTTCTCCTTGCCATACCCTGTCCTCAGGACAAAAGGATTCCTCTGGCATGTAACTACCTATTTTTCCCAGTATGAGCAACAAAAAGGGATATGTATTTTTGGAGCATTCTTTTCTCATCTCAAAGTGAATATGTAAAATAGGTCAGATGAGTTACTCCCCAAAAATGCATGTTTCTCTCTGCTGATGGTAGAGGGAGGCTACCACAGTGAGCTTCCACACCAACCTTAATTGGACCATGCCTTAGCCCACAGGCTGAGGGCAGGAAGGAAGCACTTCTCACTTGGCTTGTAGGAAATTTCCTGTTCGGCTCTAAATCCAGAGATTAAACCTGAGGACACAAATGGGCTGCACCATCTCTCCACCAGTGCACTGAACAGGACTTGTTTCTTCCTTCACCATACATCCTGCCACTATTTATCCATAGCCAACCTTTAGGGTAGTGTCCTGGGGAGAGTAGAGGGTTTCATCCATAGCTCCTATATTCCTACAAACCTGAGTACAGGTTTAATGAAGGGAAATGTTATTGGTGATCTAGTGTCCTTTCCAATCCCTTGGGACAGGCTAGTTCATGGTTATCTGAGGACATGTCTTGTTTATTATTTAGAATTTTCTTCCTCTGCTGCACAATCACTTCAATAACTTGGTACATTCCATTTTGAAAAGGATTTAGGTCCTTGTCCCCATTACACTGCTTGAGAGACCGATCCAGAACTTTATTCTTTGAATGATTTTACTAATTTCAAGACTAAACTGCCTCGTGACCAATTTCTAGCCAGTTGGGTTTATGCCAGTAGTTCATTTAACTCAAATGCTTCTTCTCCCTCTGCGATTTTTCCCCCTCTCCCTGTTCTCAAAATATATTTATAAGGAGACATCATTAATGTTTGCAGTTTCAGAAACCAGCTTCTTTTCATGGTTCTTTCAAAGGAAGACATGACATTCTTCTCACTGTAACCATTTAATTAATTAATTCTTCTGGAACGCGGGTAATCAAAGCTATTAGTTTATTGAAGACTGCCAGTATAATGTATGTACCAATATCTTCCTGTCTCTATTCAGAAAATAAAACCCCTCAATTGGCAATCAAGTTTATCACTGTCTTTTTTTTTCCAGCTCAGCAACGTAGAGGTGGCTATGGGACCTTCTCACTGACCAGCACACCTAAGCCTCTTTCTTCAGCTAGTCCCTTCCCAAGAGCAGCTGCTGTGAGAGGAGACCAGGATCCAGAGCAGTGTCACTGCTAAGGACTAATTGCAAAGCAGGGACAAAAAGATTTAAAGGCCTGAAATGTTGAGCCCTGAAGTGATGTCTGTGTTAGTTGCTGGGAGTGGTGCTGCTAGATCCTTGGCTCCAAAAGCACAGCTCCTTCTACCAATGCCCTGTTCCTTTCATTCCCCACTTCCCAGCCTGGTGTTCCCTCCCAAAGAAGACCTGGCCATAACTGAATTGATTCTCTTCTCTCTGCTCACCAGGTGGATGCCACAGAAGTGGCAGAGGCAGCAGCAAGCACTGTGACCATGTTATGCATCCCTGCCAGGCAGACAAATACTACACCTGTAGGAGACAGGACCTCATGCCACATGTGTTTCCTCAGGGAAAAGGATGAACTTAGCACATCTTGGGACAAATTACATAAACACACATTTAAAATAGAGCTTCACTTCTCCCTTGTTTCCCCTGTCTTTGCAAGCCACTGTGATTCAGCCCACAGTACCTTGTTTATTTTACACATTGAGAAGCCTTTCTCTTCCCTGTGACGAACGAGGAAAGCACAGGGCATGGCTCAGCCTTTCCAGCATGCCTGCTCCTGCTGTGATGATGGAGGCACTGCAGTGCCCAGAGCAGCACATCTCCTGCCCTCAGCCCCTCAGCTAATGCTGCCATGGTACCCAGGAGGAGTGTACAGTTATAAGGGCCAAAAGCAGTTGCCCGCTTGGGACTTAGATTTAGCCTGAGAACAAACAGTACTTTTGGCTTATGGCCTGGATTCCCATCAGAAAAAAAGGAAAAAGAAGATCTGAGAGGCTTTTTCAAATGCTTTCCCTAAAACCATCCGACTTTATTCCTCTCCATGGGAAACCTTTGTGGTTTTACGCTGACGAGTTCATTCACCAGTTCTTCTCAATACAACTCATGGCAATGTGAACGGAAGTTGCTGAGTTTTTTCTAAAGAGGAACAGAAGTGTGAAAAATGAAAGTATTTAATCCCAGCTATAATTTCAGGAGTTTTGCAATGACATTCATTTTCCTAAGTAATACCCAAAAATTTTTTCTTGCTGTACTCCAGCCAATATCCACTTGAGCTTCTATATGAGGAAAAAAAGTAAATGTGAATTAAGCAAAGCTGAAAAAAACCAAATCAACAACTATGCAAGCTTCATGGTTCATTCAGACAATCTCATACAAAAGTATCTAACCTATGTCATTATCTCCTGTTAAAGGGTAATGAGGTGGGAGAAAAGAACCACAATGCGATTATTTATAGGACTGGGTATCTCACAGTGGGTTAGATGAACCCACAACATCGGCATTAGCATTGTTAATTAATGGGGTTGTTGTTCCACTGGGGAAAGACCCCACGTCTGATCCTTGGCTAGATTAGTGCTACTCAATATACATCAAAGGAATCATATCCAATAGGCAGTGCTAGCAATCCCAGATCCCTTGACTTTTTTTAGTTTATAAGAAAACCAAAAGCAACTGGAGCAAACGACCAATTTTGTTCGAGCCTATTCTGTTTCTTCTCACACCAGTCATAATTTCATTACTTAAGTCAGGGACTGCTGGACAAGGTGGCTTTTGATATAGATCCCAAAAACCTGGACAACCCCCTTTCAGAGAAAAAAAAGGCAAGGATGATTCATAATCAGATGAAGTGTTGTGAAATAACTTGCGATTCTTGACAAATAAAATTTACACATTTCATCCCTGCCACTGGCAGAGTATCACTGGTGACAGCTCTCAGTTCCCTGGTGGTGTTTTGGTAGCTGGAATATGGTGGCAGTCAGGACTTCCAGTGGCATCTATGGCAGAGAAAACCTTGTTAATATCACATTGTGTGCAGGCTTGGTCATTTAGTAAAAGGTTTGAATTAAAGCATATGAGTTGGACCCGTCAACAACATGCTCAAGAAAAGGTATTTCTTCAATCAAAAAGCATTATTTTATTCCACTTCTGTCTCCTAAGATAGAGAAATGAGACTAGTGGATATTAGCCCTGCGGATATTTTTCTGGAAACAAGGAAATGAAGAGGCAAAGTTCCATTTCATTGCTAAAAGATTTTGCTGAACTATTTCCCTCTGTCCAGCAGCAAGATTCACGTGGTACTGCAGAGCCTGTGGTGCAGGTAACTGCTGGCTGAGTACTGTAGCTTTACTGATATGGTTAAACTACAACTCGTGTAGCAGCTGCTCTGGGGGTAAAGGCACCATTACCTGAGCCCTGGGTATCTGTGCCAAGTGTCCAAGCCACATGAATTACACCTTCTTGTTCTTTTGCTAAATAATATTATAGGCTCCCAAACTACTTGCATTCTTAAAAAAATCCTTTAAAAGTGCTAATGGAGTTCAGTTCAGTTGAACAAAGCAAGGCACTAGACAATTTCAAAATTAAGTCTTGAAAAGACCGAAAGGAACTAATTTGCAAATATTTTGTTGTCTGTAGTTCATTTGTGGGACAGTCCTGATTTCCAAGAATGTATCAGTCATTCAGTTTATTCTGCCAGGGGAATGTCAAAACAGCCCTAGAGTTGTTTGCAAACAGTTTTGTTCAACTGTTTACAAGTCATTAAAATTGTTTGGTAATGCCAGCACTATTTCAGCCTCTTTGACTGAGGCATTCTGAAAGAAAAAATATGAATAATGATCAATAAATAACAGCACACTGACTATGGAAATGAATGCTTGCAACCACACACAGATTGAGGCATTCATCTGAATGAAAGTCATCTTGCTGAACACACAGGCAAGCAAAGCCCAAACTGTCTGGGGCAACAACCTTTCCCTGTAAGTGTGGCCTCTTCCCAGGAGCACCACTGGCATCACAGCAGTGTAGCAGAATGCAGGGGCACCATGGCTGACTCCTTGATGACTTGGTCCAATGACTATTGGTCCAATAGAAGGTGCTTTCTTATTGAAATACTTTCAGGGCTAAGCACGACCTCTTAGATGTGCAAAGTGACATGGTCAAACAAGAATGCTAAGGGCTGTGCAGCAAGGAAACTTTAGAGGCTTGCCTACCTAACAGCTTCTGGGCACTTTGTGGAACAGTGGAGCAAAGTTTGGTTTTGCCAAAGCCCAGCGTCTGTATCCAGCTGGTAACCAGAGGCTCCATCTCTCTCCATCTGCCTGACACATGGGTGGACCTGCTGTAGAATGCTGGCATGAGGACTTTCTGCAGCACAGAGGGGAGCTAACCCATGAGGCTGCCATGTCTCCCCTCTCTGAAACCCAGGCGGTGGCCACACACTTGCAGAAGGTGGCCCCCTGAACAGAATGTCATGGCTGAGAAATTCCTGGTTAACCACTTACATAGTCAGATTGTGCTGGTAGGGACAGAACTGGGTGCCCTTATAGATGGAGGTGGCCTAAGAGGGGTGGGAGGACCAAAAAAACCCAACCCAGATAACATCCTTATTGCATTTAGCCCACTTTTCATTTAGTTTTCTAAAGATCTGAGGTTTATGCAAGCTTGAGCTGTCTCTGGATGTCTTCACACATCTGTTCCCATACATCTTCCTACTGCCCCTTCAACAAACATAACCAAATTTCACAAATGCTGAGCTTTCAAAGACAGCAATATCCTAGAAATTGCCAAAGGAGGCAACTGGCAGTGGAAGGGAGCATGGTATCCTGCAAGTCCCCTCAGCTGAGTGAAGCATCTCAGAGCCATCCCGGGTCAGGCAGCAGATCACAAACCACAAAATCATTTAGGTTGGAAAAGACCTTCAAAATCAGAGAGTCCCTTGAACAAACACCACCATTCCAAATAAACCATAGCACTAAGTGTCATGTCCAGTTATTTCTTGAACACCTTCAGTGTTGGTGACTCCACTACCTCCCTGGGCAATCTATTCCAATATTTGACAAATCTTTTCGTGAAGAAATTCTTCCTGATGTCCAATCCAAACCTCCGATGGTGCAGCTCTCATTCTCTCATCCTGTCACTAGTTTCCTGGGAGAAGAAGTCAACATACACTTGGCTACAACCTCCTTTCAGGTGGTTGTAGAGAGTGATAAGGTCTCCTCTGAACCCTTCACCAGGTTCTCTCTGGCTCAGAAACCACATCACCTGGTACCTGCTCTGTCCCAGATCCCAATGCAGCAAACCACAATATATAAAGCTGTAGTAAACCAGATTTCACCCACTATGGAAGTGTGTTAGGAAGAATTACATCATGACCTGGTTGCAGGCACATGGTAGGTACCTGCCTGGACAGCAGCGCAGGTCAGCAGCAGAAACTTCTGAGCAGAGGCACCACCTGGGTTTCCACTGTGACAGAGGCCAGGTCTGCTGTGTGGGCAGGGCATTTGTGTTCCTACTGCTCCTGATCAAACACTCGGGGTGAGAGGGAGGCCAGGATGCTTTTGAAAACAAAATTGCCCAGCTATGTCTATGTTGTGTGGTGTTCCAACATTTTAGGGAGAAAAAAGGCATGGGGATGAGGGGAAGGAGAAGTACTTACCATGAAGCAGCACAGCAAAAGTTGGTAAGTGTCTGGCACTTATTAAAGAGCCACTTCAGTCTGCTGTTCTTCAGGTCTATCAGACACAAAGAGTCAGCTCAGAGAATGTCAGGCCAAGGTGAGCACTCCTGTGAAGATACAGCCCTGCACAGAGGAAAACTATTTTGGGAATGGTTTTGGAGAAGTCTCAGTGACTGCCATGCACAATACAATACCACATTGAGCTGTCTGCAAAATATCCCTAATTACTGGTGAAGACCTCCTAGGAGGTGGTTAGGGTAGCAGATGGTGCCAATTCCCAGCAATTTTCATAGACCTGAGTGACTTTGGCAGTGGCATGTAGTTACTGTGGAGCTGCATTGGGTTATAAAGAATAGCAGGAAGATATTTGTTCTGCAGGAGATTTTTAGTACTAGAGGTTAGAGATCTACAGCACAGTGATGGTTGAGTTTCTGCCTCCATCTCTGGGAGCAGAGGTATCTAATGGGGTATAACCAAGACAGTGGAAAGACCTGAGTCTGCTTCTGACCTTATCAAATCTATGGGCATCCTTCTACCTCACAGGGAACCAACAAGCTTTCAGATCACTTTTCTCTGAAGAATATTAATTCTGAACACATTATTGCTACCATCAGGACACTAAGAGGAACACTGGTGCCATAGATCATGGAGGGGATACATCTCAGTGTCAAAGCCCACCTCAGACTAATGCCATCCCATGTCATTCCCAGCAGCTGCAGCACAAAGATCAGTCTAATGCAAGAACCATACAATTCCTCTCCTTCACACCCAGTCCCTAGAAAATGAATGGATGGAAGCTTGAGCCAAAGAATAAGTAAGGCAAAAAAAATTTCATCTGGAGTTGAACCTTAAAAAAAAAAAAAAGCAAACCTTCCTGATAAATTGATGTCTGTGGTAAATCCACTCTATTTCTGTTTTTTTCATACATGTGTACATGTGCTAACATTTGCATTGCAATAAAAGACTGTGTTCCCCAGTAACCCAGGATGGCCCTTGGCAGATAGGGGCCTGGATATCTTCCATGTGAAGCAAAGGGATTTCCCTTACATTGCAATCAGCCACTTAGTGAAAACAGAAGTACTCAGGAGCAGGGGGGAGAAACGAGACCCAGTAGGTGTCTGAAGCAAGCAGTTTTTGTCAATATGAAGATGAATTATGTCCTGCATTTCGGCTGATGCATGCTTTCCACTGCTCTCTGAAATTTTTCGTTTTCCATTTTCAGAGACTATAAATTTCCATCTCTTACCCTAGCAAATGTTTTGGTGGTTTATTATTTTCCAGCCCCTTCTGATTTGCTCAGAAGGGCCAGATAGGTCAGCTATAATAAGCAGTCACAGGATGTGCAAAGTCCTCACAAGAAATAAACTACTCCAGCCTCTTATTGCACACACAAATGACAAAATCACAATGAAATGCTAACCAGAAAGCAATCTGCCATGTATGGGTGAGATCTGATTTCAAATCTAAACATCCCTTAAATTTTCTGAGTGCTTTTTAGTAGAACATGAGCTGGCCTCTTCCAGGGACAAAGCATCCCTCAGAGGTACAGCATTGTTTTGAGATGACTGAAGCCTTCAAATGATGAAGTCTTGCCTCACAAAAAAATGTTATGATGAACCAAGGGTATAAATTGTGTACTCTATTTTTAAAGAGGGTTCATGGGCTTTGCTTTTCAACACTTACTCATCATTATTTCTACATTCCCTAAAAGAAACACTGGGAGCCACATTCATCAGTTCATTACATGTACTCCCTGAAACACCCCTAGGCAGCCATCTCCTCTGGCCACTCTCCTGGGAGCTGCCCACTTCATCTGGCAACAGAATCCACCCTGATCTGTCACTCTGATGTCCAGCAGACTTCTCATTACACAAATTATCTGTCATTACAAAGCAGATATAAAGCTCCAGAGAAATATTAGTAAAAGGTTACATAAAAAAAGGAAAACACTCTGAATGGACCATCAGTGCGCTGCTTTCCAACTTTTTGCAATCATTCATGCCAATGCAAACTTATCAGATAGTGTTGTACATGCATAACACTTTAAAAAACTTTTTTAGGCTTTTTTTCTTTTTTAACCGCAACACAGAAAAGCACCCTTGTGATTTGGATGTAAGAGAAGTGGGGAAACATTACTAGTGGCTTTGATTTGAGAAGTTTTAACCACATATGGTTCCATCAAGCAAAGGAAAGTGTGAGACTCACCCAAAACTGCCATGCATCACGCTTTCCAATACTAAAATCATAGCATTTTCAAGCTGAGAAGCCTGCAGGAAACTCAGTCAGTTCTGGTTAAAGGAAAATAAAAAATCAAATTATCTCTTCTGCTGACCTATTTAAATTGAACCTGACAGACAGGCTGATCCTCAAAAGACATTCTGCTGCCAGAAATGACCTCAGTGTCTTCCAAGGTGTTGCCAGCCTGGTCATGGCAAAAGCAGTGGCTGTGGCATTACTAATGACAACCAAGCAGGTCTAAAATCCTCCTAGTTTCTTCTACTTGTCATGTTTTGGTCATGCTAAGCTGTTTTGTGCTTCAATGTTTCATCAACCTTCAGGAGGCAATGCAATTTTGGTGAACAGGCTGATATTTACGAAAGGAGGAGCAGCCAAGGTTAATGTCCCTCTTCTCTAGAGGAAGCATTGAACAATTAAAAAAAAGAAAACAACAATCATGTTCATATAATAAGTTCTCCATATGCTTTCTTACAGACAAATAATTCTTGATGCAAAACATTTCCATATAGGAGTTGAACATAGAAATAAGAGTGAAAGACTGGAAAATATTCTTTAGGAAGCTCGCCCTTTCTCATATATCTGTCAGAAAGTAAACCAAGTGCAGCCCTTATTTTTGCCTCCATTCATGAGGAGCCTGGGTCACGAGGCATGAGTTTGCTGAGGAACTACATAAACTTTGGTGTTAGAGTGAAGACAGCCCAAAGAAAGGGCTAGTATATTAATTAACTGCTTGGCCTGGGGAAAACAGTCTCAGAGAGTGGCGTGGAGAGACTGGAAAAACAATAACCAACCACTTCTAAGTAAGAAACTTCACTGGGAATACCTGGATTCAATTTCCACCTTGGTTTCCTTTGTCAACCTGGAAAGTCACTTAATTCTTGTGTCTGTTACCAGCTGTAGGAGCTCTGGAGCAGCAAGTCTCAGCAATGACCTAGTGTGGAGAAAGTATGGTTGTGAAAGTCAGGTAACTGAGAAACAAAGCCACTAGTGCAGGAGAAGTTGGTGGGAGAGGATTGAAAGAGAACACTAAAACAAGCTAGTTACAGAGCATTAGCAAGCCTAGAGTAAATTCCTAGAAGAGATAAAGTGACTGTGTTTTTACCACAAGATAACTAATGAGGACAACTTGCTGCACTCCACCCACGACTAACCTCACCACCTTCTTTTCCTCACTGTACTTATGGTATTTGCAGTGAGTAAACTTTATGTAAAATGCAGACAGTTCATCCTTAATAGGGTACTGTGATCTGCATGATCTTTAAATCAATTATATCAATCTTTTAATTAACATAAAAAGTCTTAGTTGATGGTTTGGAAAGCTTCATTTCAAAAGGCTTCATTTTCCTAGGTGTGGATTGGCTCACTTCACCCATAGACAAAAACATACAAAATCAGAGCCAGCCTTTCAAATGGCAGGCCTTCACTCCTACACACACACACACACACACACACACACACACTTTCTTAAAAACACAAAAACCATGGGCTGAGCATGGTCATTCACAGCCGCAGCACCACAGGGTCTTTTCCATTCTCTTTAGTCAGTAACACCTCATTGGGAACAGGGTGTTGAAAGTTCATACACTACCATTTGCCTGTATATGGAAATGGTACAGGCTATGGGGTTCCCCTGTCAGAGCTTGCGAACAGCTTTGCCAATAAGGGGTCTTTTTTAATTAAAAAAAAGGAAAAAGAGGGAAAAAAAATAAAAGCCCACTAATACCAGTTGTTTCATTTAAGGGGGGGCTATCATCTCCTTGTCTTGTGATTGAAACCTGAGAGGACAAAAGCAGAAGAGCGGTCCTGGCAGGACCAAGTCCAGAAGTGAGGATAGCCCCCCAGGCTTGGCTTGCACTCCCCACAGCTCTGCCTCTGCTCTTATCTGTCCTGCAGGGAGCACCTGGATTTGTCTCTTCTGGCAGGAAAAGCAGCCTGGACTACTGAGGTAACGAGAGAGGTTCATCACAATTTGTCTTTTCAAGTGTTAAAAAACCTTTTGAAAGCCCACTGTACCTTGGCATGGATGGGGAAGGAGTGCTGTGCACTGTAGCACCCAGGGCAGACATTCCTGTCCCATAGAGGGTTTGGCTAAAGGGTGAACAACTTCAGGGTACCAAGAGCTTCCAGCCCTCCTCATCCATTTCTTGGAGAGCTCTTCTCATCCATTTCTCTGTACATCCCCTCAGATGTACCAGGCTCTCAAGCTGAATTATGAGGGTAGAGAAAAGTTGCTGTTGTTCAGAGTTGCAGGGGAAAGCTCAGGAACAAGAATTTCTAAAGTCTTTTGCAGTACTAGGACCTTGTAATTTTTGAGTTGTAGGACTAGTAACACAGGACATGCGATTTGCATCACAAATGTTGACTTGTCCAATAAGACACTGTGACAGCATAGGGCACCAGAGCCCTGCAAGCTCCTTTTCCCTCTGTGGCCCAGAAGTTCCCACACAGCTTCCCAGCACTATGCTCAGTGCCTCAGGCTGGGAAGCAACACGAGCATGTCCTCTCAGAAAGACTTGAATAGCTTTGGAAACACTGTCCGCCTGAGAAGGAGACTTTGCTGGGGGTTTGCTGCCCTTTGAATAGAGTAGCCAGGTTTGGGTATGTTTGGGCCAAACTGGGTACTACCATGAGAGCCAGGTCCTCAAGTACTTGCTTAACCTTGACTGAAACACACCCTGCTCCCTCTCCTGTCATGAGCCCTGCCTATACCTGAGTCATGGAGTACCTTCTTCTCCAGCTCTCTCTTCCTGTTTCCATCCCCATCCCCACAGGGCAAACCCCAGGGGCACTTGTTCCTTGGCAAAGTGGGCCATGTGGGCAGAGGAGAGGGATGGTACTGAGCCACGAGTGCCTTGGTGCATCCATTTGCAGTCAGCAACACACAACCCACAGCTTGTTTGACCTGGTCATGTGAGGGATTCAGCAGAGGGTCAGTGGGATCTGGCCAGGCTCCTTGCAGCTGGCTGGCATTGTCACCATGTGCTGGGGAGAAGAGACAAAAAAGAGATTCTGGAGGTGCTCAGACTTCTTCACCATGACTGGAGCTGGGCTGACCTAGCACTGCTCTCAGCCATGCTGAGTTAGAGGAAGTGTTGCAGTTTTCCTGGTAGAGGCAGAGTGACCTACCATGATAAGAAACTGCATTACCACTGTGCCAGCACACCCTGGGAAGGGAAAACACTGATTTTCTCATTGCTCAGGTCACACTGAGATAGAGGAGGTGACCTATTAACTGACTCCCCATTGGAAGAGTGTAAACCACCTATGATTTACCAGGATCCCTATTTAATATAGCTAGGATACATAAACTGAAAACTCTGCCTTGCTGCAGCTCTTAGCTGCCACTTCTGCAATTAGAAGAAAAACAGAGCGGTTTACTAAGCACCGTTGTGGGAACGTAGTTTCAGTTTTCAGTGTGTTCATCTGAATATTTTTCCATTTTATTTCATGTAAGTTCACGCCCTTTGGGTTTCACATAAAGCCGTAGGGTCTGAGAAGCTCAAAAAAATCTCAAAATCAAAACGTCAAGTTGAAACGAAACCATAAAAGGTATTTGGATTTGCATGAAAACGGGCCCAGATTTGCTTCAGGAGTTCCTGAAGCCTGGTAAAGCTTTTGAAGAGCCTAATCTGAGTTCTGCGGTTTCAGTGCAGACTGAAACCAGTGCAAAAGAGCAGATGAGCTCCTTTCAGGAAGCCAAGGCAGAGGAGAATGATTAAGAAGCTATGAGAACAAGAACCATGGGGGGGGGGGTTGGGAGGGAATTTAAAAAAAATCTCCAAAACGAGATTTTCAAGTGCCGCATATTGGGAACTAAGAGGACACGGGTCATGTCAAGTCACTGCAAGATAGCAGATAGATCCTCTTTCTAAGGATCAGGCTCTGAATGGGAATATATCTGTCTGGAAAAAAAGTCCAGCTGTAACAGTGCCATATACCCTTCTGCCCTTACATCAAATATTCATCTCCCCTTATAAAAAATCTTCTTCCCACAATACTCCAGCCACACATAAGGTAGAAAAACAAAAAGAAAAGAGTAATCTACTGGGTTTATGGTCTCTGGTTAACACCTATAAGCCTGTCCCAACTTCAAATATTTTAAATTTTGCCTTTGATCTATTTTTTAAAAGAGTTATTTTATATGCTCTAAATTGATTATTTTTACATTCTTTTCATGACATAAAAATAAACACTTCAGAGTGACAAGTCAATTTAATAGTTCACCTGAAGACATGCAAACACTAGAATAAATTTAATTGAGAAATTAACATTTTTTCCATTAATAGTCTATACATCTCATTCAATTACATTCTTCACATTAACATCTTTCACATTGGCAGGATGCAGAGGAGGCACTCATTCATTACTTGAGATTTAGTCTCCTGAATTAGCAACAGAGTGCCTTAAAAACAATATATCTCATCATGACTGACACAGTGTGAGTACAAAGTGTTATGAACAACGTGAGCAAAAACTGACACTCACAAATATCTTTCTTTGAGAGCATTTTGCCTCCTACACAGAAATTGAACATTTAACTTGCAAATTAAACTTTTAGTCCTGCCTTCATGCCATTTCTGGAAAAAAAAACAACAAACAAACAAAAAACAACTAACAGAAGAAAACACAAATTTGGCTAAAATGCCGAGTTTTCCCCTCCATCAACAAGATATTTAGTTTCAAATCTGCTCAACAATTCATCTTGCCAATAAAAATAAAATAGTTTCCCATATCTTAAGCATTCACTTGAATTCACTTGAACTTGCAGTGCTACTTGAATGCTTTGTTATCCTCCTAGGAGCATGCACTCAGGAAGTATGATGCTCCACGCTGACACTGTCATGCAACATCACTACAGATCAGCCAGCAGCATTTCCAGCATCTGCATATTTTACAACCATGGTTTGCAGAATAGGATAAATCAGTATTTTGGTGTCTGAATTTCATCTTCCTCCAGTATTTAACCCTCTCACAGGTTTACATTGAAGCAGGACATTAAACTCATTTAACCTATGAAGTCATTTACTCTCCTCATCTTTTCATCACCATCTTTTGTGATATAAACGAATTCCCATTGGCTTGGCCAGTCCTCATAGCACAGACTCTTCCCAGCCATGTCTTTTTTTTGAGAGTGTATCATAAGTGCTATTGTGTATTGCAGTCATACCTTGGCTGGAGTCCTTCAGAAAGGATGCAGGGGATGATTAGTTCCTTGCACCTTCAAGACCTTTCTGCATCCTGTTGGCTAAGATCATAACCCGGCATTCAAAGAATGCTTAGTCAGATCATTTCCATTGAAATTGGTTAAGTGCTTAAGCAGGCTCACAGGCTGGGCCAAACAGTCTCTGTGCTTCACCTATTAGAGATGAAGACAAATATTCAATCCTACACTCCCACACTGCAAAGATAACTACTAGGTTTGTTTGGAAAATTGTAGTGTGGCTGCTTTGCCATCTTACTGCTCAGCCTCAGTTTTGACAATATCTGGAGTCAGGGTGAAAACGGCTGAAAGGAAAAAGTTTCCATGCCCCAGTCACAGCCAACCAAACTGCTGAGGGATGTTCTTCTTTCTTAATGATGATGTTTCAATAATTTCAGTTAATTTCATAAAAATAGGCTGTAATAAATTACACAACCTTAAGATGAAAACCAAATCCCAAACCACAACAATTCACTCCATCTAAACAAAACTAAAGAGTTTAATTTTCTCTCTTGGCAGGAAAGGTTGCAGAGAGTAGTCTGAAGTCCTATTGTTCAGTCAGCTTGGACCTTTGGGCAGCAGTTTCAGAAAGACATCCCAAATGATACCTATCCAAATTCTCACAATTTCCATAAGCAGCATTTGAAATGTCCAACTTGGCCCTGGCCGGGTACTGCAGCACATGCAGGAGGCGGGCACAGGCAGCTCTCCATCCTTCTTGTCTGGCATCCCAAACAGCTCATTGGCCTATAGGGTTCCCGACCCTTTTATAGTCACTTCTCCAAAGGAGCATCAGATTCAAAGGAACAGATGCTGTGGCAGCCAGACAAACAGGAATTTCACTTAAATAGCTTCCATGTGGACTTCAGCCTTCTCCTCAGAGAAGAGAAATAATGAGCTGCCCAAAATCCCAAGCTTCTCTCCCTAGGTCCATGGGCAGCTTGCAAGGTGGTACAGGCACCACTGCAGGCATTTCTCCCCCTGAGAATGTGCACAGTCTGTGTAAGGGTAACTGCTGCAGCAGGGAGGTGGAACTGGGGACATGAGTAGGGTCTTAATCATAACTAAATTACAGCTTCAGAAACTGGATGGTCATTAAACCTGTTACCACAGCCAAGCAAGCAGATGGTTCTGGCAACATTCCTCCTGCTTCCACAGAATTTCTAGAAGCCGTCACCTTAAAAGCCACTATGGAGATCCCAGCTTCACTGTAGAATCATCTTAGCAGCATTAAGTGAAAGAAGAAATAAGTAAGAGGAAGAATCTTTAAATCAAATTTAAAAAAAAATGAGGAAAAAGCAGAGAAGGAGTCTTTGCATTATCTATCCAAGAACAACATTTATAAGTCACAGAAAAAAAGGGAAATAAATTGATACAGGGAAAGGGGAAACACAACAGATCAAAGACTTGACGCAAAGGATAGCTGATCCCTGCAGCATGGCTGCCTGCATGAAGCAGTCTCACACTCTAGCTGGATGTAGGCACAGGGAATGCTGCAGGCACCTCACTGAACTTGCAGTACTTGCTCTGAAATTTGTCACTGCACCTTGTCCATGGCCAAAGGCAAAACCAAAAATCAAACAAACAAAAAGCAAAACAGAAAAGCAGTGAAAATGCTACATGATGGTGTTATGTAAAAGGAGAAGCACAGCTGGAATCATTTTGCAATATTTGGGGTTTGTCCTGTAGCTGCTTCATCCCTGTGGTTTTTCTTGGTATTGATGCAGTGTGAAAAGCATACAGCTGTGTTTCCCTTTTTAAAAACAAACACACAGAAGCAGAATTTGCTTAGTACATGACAGAGCCAATTCTGCCTGATCTCTCACCAGTTGCACAGGCAGAAACTGCCCCAGAGGTACCATGATGTTCGTCCCTGTGAGAGCCACACATGACCCCAGAGCAGATGCATGGGGGCACTGATGTCTGTCCCACTTCACCTCCGCTCTCCGAAACCAGCCAGGCAGCAGTCTCAGAAGAGTGCAGGAATAGTTCAAATACACAGCAGTGTCTCCCCTGAATCCTATCCCAACCTACAGCAATTTACATCTCAGGGACTTGCTAGGTCAGAAGTAGTTTCTGTGTGTTTAAAATCTCCACTGGTTAAAAATCTCCACAGCAGAATAGAGCATTGTGCAAAGACTTAAGTTTATCTATTACTTTCAAATATGCCACTGGTGATGCCTGGCTCTTCCCAGGCTTTGCAGGGTGTGGGAATAGGCTTGTGTAGTCCTTGAAAATGTCCCAGAGAACTGCAAAGGCCAGCAAGGGCCTTCCCAGGAATAAGGCTGGCTAGAGGTCATCAAAGATGACTTGCTGGAGTGTGTGATCCCACCCAGAGCTGCGACATCACACCAAGGGATATAGAAGAGGGCCAGGGAGGCTAGGCTCACTCCTGAGCAGAAGACATGAGCCATGGTATGCAAGAAAATGCAGCTGCTGCAGCTGGGTACCAAAACTTCTCGGGAGCTTGGCACTCCAGCAGACACCTAAACACATGGCCTGTTTTTCCCATAGCTCAGCACATCAAGCAGCACGCTCTTTGGAAAACCTGACTCACAATGTTACAAGCAACATCAGCAGCTTGAACCCTGTTATTTATCTGTAGGACAACCACGTCTAGAGGCCTCAGGCAAGGCGTAGCATTGCTCTGTCCAGGCACTGCGCAATTCTGCTGGCTGCGAGCAATAGCTCCAGGAGAGCTGACCTGGCGTTGGCAACCACCATCAGCTTCTTGGGATGCTCTGGAGCAGACATGCCTTCCCACTGGCTATAGCCCATCCCATTTCTCTTTTCTGATCAATCACATCCCTGCAGAGAATATTTAGATTTGAAACCACAGCAACAGACTCCATCAGCTCTATTGCTGTTGGTGAGGCATCCCAAGCACACATTGCTTGGCTTAATTTCAGCCCGTGCAGACTTAGCCCCGCTAGGTTTGTGTCACAGGCGAGACAGACACCTGCAACCAACAATTTTTTCTGTGGCTCATGTATGTGCTTTTAATCCTTCATCAGCCCTTGGGGAAGAAGCTGCCACTCCCTCCCTGAGCTCATGTTTTGCTTCAGACCATCAGGAGTTTTTCCCCAACATGCACTGTGGGGAGGCAGCATGAGATTTCATTCTTCTTGTGCTCCAAGACCTCTTGAAATGATTCAGCTGTGACTTCTCCCATACATGTACATTTAGGGGGGACTTAGTAAAACAAAGCTCATGCCACATGGGGAAACAGCCATTCTTCTGGCATCAGTTTCACCATGAAAGGAACGTGGGAGACAGCTCAAACATCTGGACAACACAGAGAGGAAGCTGACTGACAGCCTCCTCCAGAAGGAGCCAGACAAGACTTAGTGAACTGCAGCAATGATCCCACAGTTTCAGAAGCCCCATGAAGAAGGAAATGTTCTCTGTCAACCTTGAAACGAGAATGTTTTAAAATGCAAAGGAAAAAGGGGGCTTCCTTTAGCACAGGAGAGAGAAGGAAGAAGGTGGGTCTGGGCCAGTGTAGAATATCAAGATCTAGATTTACTTCTCCTTTTTTCTCCCCCAGCTTTCCCTGTGAACTTAGGCAATCTGTCCTAATCTTATTTGCAGAAGTTTTGAGTGTTTTCTACATGTTCTGAAAGGGCCAGTGTTCAGCACCCTGGCAGTCAGGCTGCATGCCCACCTGGTTACCAGTGGTCATGCCAGGGAGAGCACAGCGCCACAAGGACATGGAAAGGAGCCCTGATTGAACCAAAGCCACAGGCAGAGGCACTTTTTGTCTACAACATTTACAAAACAAGAGACATCTCATGTTGCCATTGAGAGGACTGTAGTTAGCTCTGAAAACAAGAGGAGCTTTCTCCTTCACCATACTCCCAATCCTAAATATACAAGAGAGGAGACTAGTGTCACTACTACCAGACATTATAAGACTTGCCAACCCATCTGGCCTAGATAGAAGGAGACCAGAAGAGGAAAAGTCCTTGCTGAACTATAACTAATGGCATAGTATATTCCTCTGATCCAGACCCTGTCTTGCAGGCCTTCCACTAAGATTATGGGACAACTCCTTACCCTACATGAGTCAACAGGAGTACGTGGCTTTCTGTGGAAAGGAGGAACAGTTCCCCCAGACATAGGATAAACATACCTGTATCTTTTTGGTAGGTATATCTGTGGTAACCCATTGGTCAGAAACATGTGCTGGCTAACAAGATATCTGAAAAAAATGGGCCTGCAATTTAACTTCTGGGAGAAAATGAGCAATAGAATAGGTCCTTGTTCCAAACCCACACCTTTAAGATAGGTCTTGAACATTTACTACCAAATGTGAAACTATTAGCTCAAGCTAAACAATAGAATTAGGGAGTAATCTGAAGAACTATTTATTATACAAATACCCAAGTTTCAGAGTATGCAGTTGAGAACAGACACAACTCCAAGGGCTTCAGCTCATAGATAGAGATATCAAGATATTAGGAACCATTCTCATCTGACTCACGCTGAAAGCGACAGGGGATTTTCAGTATTATCACAACACAAAACGTCATCTTCCTGTGCTGGCAAGCAGGTTGGAAATGACTGACCTGATTTCATAAAAATATCGGCATGTGTGTGGTGTGTGATCTGTTCTTCCACACTCCTGTGGTTTCTGGGCACACAGCAGCAGCCTGCCTCCTACAGAGTGCAAACCAAAATACAGGTTGGGAAACCAAAAAGGTGGGAGAGAAACAAAAGAGAAATGCCTGGACACATCTGCACCCAGTGTAGGTAAGCTAACATTTAAATCAGGACAAAAATAATAACTGAATAGGAAAAGAATCATTTCCTCTCCTTCAGAAATAGCAGCAGTGTGAGGCACAGGAAGTACACATGCTCTCAAGTTTTGATTTTCAAATAAATGTCAGATGAAATGACATCAAGAAGAGATGGAATAAGCCTGGGAAAATCTTTTTTTTTCTCATTCCTTTCCTTCCCATAAAGGCAAAATTTTGGCTTATTTCTACATTTGCAGATTTGCTGAAGTAATTTCAGTGGTAACTGAAATTCAGAGTACATCACTACAAACTGATCAGCAACTGGGCAAAAAAATATTTTCAGGGTTAAGCCACAGATTACTTCAAAATTGAAGTCTATTAATGCCTTAGAGAAATTTCAACAAGAGTAAAAAAGTGACAGAACTCAGTGAACAGAAATTAATTTCTTCAGTAAAGGCCTAAAAATAATTTTTTTAAAAAGTTCTTTTTTGACATAATCTGTCTTCCTTTGTGTAACTCACTTTCACACTACCAGACCTGGTGGCACCTTTTGAAAGATCTTCGCTCCTGTAAAGTGTATTGATTTTAACAGTCTTGATGCAAAGGCAATGTTACTCATTTCTATATGGCTCTGTTATTTTTCTTGAGTTTCTGATTCAGCCTTGGGTGGCTTCTATTTCTTTTTGATCCAATTTAATGTATTCCTGAGTATCATTTCAACTCTACACCTTCAAAGGCAGCTTGTATGGACCCAGTGACCTCTCTACTCCACTGAGGAGATGAGGGAAGGAGCAGAGCCTCCTGGCTGGGAAGGATCCGGCCTTGGAGGTGGCAGGCAGTGAGTCAGAGGTGGGCTCATTCCCAGCATTTCACACAGAGCAGCAGCTGCTGGAAAGTTTCCGTTTCACAGACTTGCTTCTCGTGAATGCTCCAATCCCACTGGGTCTTAAGGCTAATACTGGCAAACCCCATTTCAGCCCTGAGAGGCATGATACAAACACCCCACAGATAGCAAAGGTTGTGACATATACTACCAGAAACAAGAGATAATCTGAATCACTCAATTCTGCTCAGCCTCTGACTGGTAGCCAGAGTGCACCAAGCACGCGGACAACTGTAAGAAAGGGTAGGTTCAAAAATGACAACACTGTTCCACAAGTCAGGTCTCATGTGTAGAGATCTAGCACTGTACAGGAGGCACCAGCATCTTGAAATAAATATTCAGCAGCATATTGTTCCCTATATGGTCTTCTTCCCAGTGCACCAAGTTAGGGACCAACCTCTGAAAAACAGATTAAAGGACTCATAACCCAAACCAGCCTGTATCCTGCAAACTAAAACCAAACTCTGTCCAGGTTCACTTTATGAAAAGCAGAAGAGGAAATGGGTCAGGCCCATGGCCCACTGTCCCACAGCCTTGCTCCTGGAAAGTTCCTTCTCTCTGCCAGACTGGGGTGGCATCTGTACTGACTGCACCCAGCCCACGAGCCTGTGGTTTCTTCTGTTGAAGAACCCTTCTTCAACGCATTTGCTCCCTAGCCAGCACTGAAGCACTATCAGCTTCTCTGCATTCATCAGATGACAGAGGTATCAACACCTTTAAAACTGTGAGCACAACCCCTGTGCAACATTACAGCCATGGCAGTTCAACCTGGCTCTGCCAGAGCAAGGTCTGAGCAGAGCAAACAGTCTTCCAGCAGAAGCCCTGAGAATCAGAGTAACTCACCTCTAGGAAAACCCCAATTTATAGACCAGCTCTTCTTAAATAATGGTGCAGACTCATTTCCCTGCTAGGAGTATCCAAAATGTGCATATGTCTCATCTGTTTCAAGGGAGATTTGCTAATTCTTCCTCAAACTAGTTTGCAGCAAGATGGGTCAGCAGGGCCTCCTACGTCACGTAGTGTGCAGTGATTCCCTTTGTCAAACAGCACTTTCTGTTTCTAGAGCAAGAGAGACACCAAGATTACCCTCATTTTTCTAAGCTACATTTATTGTAAGTGATTTCAGCAGTGTAGGAAGTGTTTCAGACAGACAGGTTGAAAGTATCTTGGTAGTCACTGATTTCCCCTTTGCTTTTGTCACTTCCTCTTTTGAAGGCATTTATTAATTTTAAAAGTGTAGGATAATGCCTATTTTAGAAGGTTAAAACCACACAGATTTGTGGGTTTCTTTCCCTTTTGTGAAACTTAACCTCCAGTGGTACTGGATTTGGAGAAGCCAGCTGGAGCTGGGGAAATAGAAGTATCTTCCAGCAACTTGAACATGAACCAACAACCTGAATATGAGAGGTGGAACCTGCCTGCACACAAAGCACTTCTCCAGCTCATCAGAGAAAAACATAAGAGAAAGATGAAAAGGCAGGGAAAAGGCAATACTAAGAAAATATCTGTGAACTAAGCTGCTTCAGGGTTTAATGCACAGCATCCATAGCAGGGTGGTTGGTGTATGAGTAAGAGGCTGCAGGGTCTGAGCTCTGTCCCTTTCATGCAGGAACTCAACCAAGCCCTTTAATGCCTGACAGTGCCCATGTTACAACTCACACTCAGCCTATTCCTCCTCCTTCTCCTTGCACCTGCCTGTGTGTCATGCCAGTCTCCTGCCCATAAGCACAGGTTCACCAGCAGCCAAGCACTGCAAATGGGTGTGACTCAACAGATCTGTGGGAATTGCGCTGCACACCCACACAAGAAGATGGCAAGGTTCATTCCATTGCCAAATCCTGTCTCTCACTGTCCTCAGCTCAGCAGCTCACTCCTCTCCACAGCAGGACTAAGGAAGTGTCTCTCGTGACCAGCAGCCATAACCTCCAGCACCAGTGCTGCAACACCAGCTGTGAGGGAAGATTTGCCACCTCTGATCAAGGCTGTAAGCTTCTGCTTACTGCCCAAAATTACACCTTGACAATCCTCTTTCTAAGAGAGGGGGGGAAAACCGCTTCCCCTGCAAGGAAGGAGGGAGAGAGAAGCCTCAGGTTGAGCTGGTGGATTGAAGCAGGACCCAAAGTAACCCCCAGCCCAGAAGCAGCTCCGATGCAAGGTAAAGTGTCCAGATGATGAGGGGGGACAGTACTCCTTTCTCCCATGGTTTCTAGGGCTCCTAGAGCAATTCCAGGCCTGTGTGGGTCTCACTTGACTGCTACTAAAGCAAATCAGAAAAAAATAGGCAAAGGGGAGCTGCCTGCAATGCTTTGGTTCCTGGGTTTGGTTTGGGTTTTTATTTGATGTTGCAGATGTCTGGCTCCTCTGCCCTGCACACCCCCTGGTGCCACTGCCTCACAGCTAGGAAGTGCTACGGCTGCTGCTCCAAGTTTGTCTTCCTTCTCCAGTTGTACCATCACCAGAAGTCCTGTCAGAGTGTGAAAACAGATGTTGTCTGCCTAACTACCCAGATGTATCAGCTGCAATGATTAAATATTTTGCAAGATCCAATTCCCTTTCTGCGTAAATCTGGTTTAGATGAGAGCATTTTTCACCACTCCTGGGAGATCAGCAGAACATCTATGGAAATGATTCCTTAAGTCAGAGTGAAGGCCTCTGGCCTGGCTTTGACCAACAACTCTTGCAAACCACATTATGCATGTCCAGGGAGAGATGCTGTCCTTCAACAACTCCACAAACAGAAACAGTGGACGGATGAGCTTGTATTCCCACTGGGCTTTTTCTTCTTTCCATTCCCAGCCACTGTCAGAAACAGCTCCTCCCTCTCTGGCATGCTGCTCATATTTTGATGCAGCCTTGTGATTCACAAGTACATTAGAGCCACTGAAAGGTCTGTCAAGACGAATTGAGTCCTTAGTATTGCTTCAAGCCAGTCCTGCATCCAGAGCAGCATGCCTCACCACCCATCACATCCACAGTTGTGTTTGCAAATATGTGTGTTTTAGGAGGAAAGTTCTTCCTCAAGTCAGAAATTTGTTACGCTATGTTGAGCTAGTTCAGATGATAGCAGTTTGGTATGGCCAGCTTGTTTTATCTCTCAGAAGCAGCCAGGTATGAAGAGTTTTTGTTTGAATTCAGGATATTTTCCTGCAATGATAATGATTACTTTTCATCAAAGTGTGCTTCAAAAGTTTGCATACCAGACAGCTGCTGAGAGAGAAACCCCTTCATACATGACTTCTGAGTAGAGGACAACAGACCCCAACCATGACATCATCTGCTAGCTGGAAAGGACTCTGGGAACCTCTTGCCTGAAGATTAATTGCAGGCATGCAAGGAGACCACTGGCTCCTGTTTAGCAGAAGGAAATTTCAGCATTTTCCCCTCCTTTCCTCCTGCTAAAACTTAACTGTAAAAGCCTCACCAAGAACACCAGTGAGGCTGAAAAATGCTAGCTTCAGGTGTGGTAGCTCCCAAGTACTTTACAGTCAGAGAGGCTCAAAGATCAACCCCAGAAATTATATATCTGATAATGAGAAACTACAGCTTCTCTGCTCTCCAGCAACTGAATTGCTGTTTTCATCAGAAACAAGATAAGTAACTGTCTGAGCTGTAAAATGTCTCATTTGACACTGAAACAAGGAGTCACCCTAATATGTAAAGATCACAAACAAGAAGTGAAATGGCCTTGGTTGGCATTCCCCACAGACTTTTCACACAGCCCGTGAAAATCCAGACACCAGTGTTGCTTCCCATCAGCTGTAAAGTCACCCTCCAGCTTAAAAGATCTGACAACTCAGAGTCCACTTTAACTACAATAGGCACTTCAAGATTTGCTGTTCTATCCTTCATCCACCATTTAAAAACACCATCGGGCACATTCCCATCACTGGGGATAAAAGCAGTCTCTCCTGTTTCCAGCCCAAAACTACTTGGGGTACATTTCACTGTTACACGTCACAGTCTGGAGTTATGAATGGACAAGACTTCCACATCTTGCTGTTTCAGGTCAACAGCTTAGCATCACAACATACCCATAACCTGCTTTCCTCCTTAACATGCTGCAGCTACAATGCATTCATTCCAAGTGTTAAAATAGGTAAACAGGACTGCTTTCATCTCCAGTGGGTTACAGATAACAAGCGGTTTTGCTGGCAGATCAAGTCAGGGCTTCGTGTTGTCTTCCTGCCCAGTAGCTTGCCCTGCACACTCGTGCTGAGGGCAAACTTTCAAACCACCAGAGCCAGCTGCTTGCTCTAGGCAGGAAGATTCTGCCTGGGAAATGCTCACAGGGATCCCACCACGACACACCAGAGAGGGCTGTCACTGTTGCAGCTGCCTCCCCGTGGCATGAGCAGTAACAAGTCGGCAGGCAATGGTAATACTTTCCTTTAATACAGCTGGTTTAAAGTGAACTTGCCTTATATTATAACTGAGCAAGCAATATTGCTTAGCTACATATTTAAAGGGAAAAAAAAAAGCCTCCTCTTAAGAAGCAATCAATTTATAGTCCAGGTGTTGCTTCTACAGTTACAGCTTAGTTTTGAGGTTATAGACTCTTTTGTGCAAGATTGAGATGGAAAGGTTGATTTTAACACAATAACAGCTTTGAGCTAAGATACAGACATTTTATCTAAGATGGACAAAGCACTGATAAATATCTAAGAGGAAGGGGCTTTTGGTAAGCAGAATTTCTCTTTTTTCCACTGATGCAACAGAAATTGCATTTTTAAGTACTGTCTAACATTGACCAAACTGAAGATGCTTCTCAGACCACAACCATGAGGCAACCAAAGCCTTTTTTTCAGGCTCCAACAAAGCTTTGCAGAACCATGCTGTGTGTGTTGCAGTTACCCAAGAATGGGCCACTTCAGAACACACACTGTAGATAAAAAGGCCTATGGCTGGAAGTCGGTGTCCATAAATCAGACATCAGCCCTATAGAAATGTGAACGTGGGTGAAAAACAAGTGTGTGTGTGGATAAGGAATAAGAAGGATCATCACACAATCTTGGGTTAATTTTAGGCATCTAACTTGGGTGTGTATACCAGCCTTATGTAGTCAGCAGAGTATCCACAATGTGACTCAGATCCCTGGAGTCCAAGGTTGGGTTGTGCCTCCCTGGGCAGACTTCCTCCCTGCATCCCTGGCACAATAGGCATCTCAGGTGCCCATGGTTCTGCAGAGAAGTTCCCATGCTCTAGAAGAGCATCAAGTTAAATTAAGGCTGGAGGAACAACAGGAAAATGCATAGCACCCAGACCCAAAAAACTTGCCATGTAAGTAGACTAGTGACTGCAGAAATAAAAGGCACATCACTTGCAGCACCTTACAGCGGAGGATCTGAAAGAAGAACCTGGAGCTGCTGAAACCCTGGTCTCTGCTCAGACCTCTCCCTGAGGTATTGCTGTGAGACACTCTGCTCTGTACCTACACCCACCCTTACTTTGCTGACTGGGGACCTCTCCAGGGATGTGCCACCAGCCCATATATTCAGTTGATCTTTCAAGCGCTGAGACCCTATCTTCTCAGCAGGAAGCAGAGCTACTTGACTCAAGAGCAGTTCCTGCTGGTCTTGCCTTCTCTGTCAAAGCACAAATGCTCTCTGCGTATCACAAGCTGGAACAAACGCTTCAATGTGGGCAGCTTCAGAGGACCACCAGCTACATGTCACAACACCTCTTCCAGAGACTTGAGGGTCTACAGATGGAATGCTACCCAAGCCAGCATATGCTTCCTCCCAACTTTACAGGAGACATTTTTGGGATGAGGTGAGACCAAGATATGCTTTCATTCAGCCACCAGTCCCCATTTCCTCTGCAAGATTCGTGTGTACCTGTCCAAAATTACAGAAGCAGATATCTGATGTTGGACTGCAGCCAGATAATCATGCTGAAGAGCCTTCCTTTCAGAAATAAACATTATTCTCTCTAGGCCATGAGCTGGATTTAAGCCACTCAGGTACAAGAGAGAGATTCATTATCAATGTCCAAAGTACCTAGTGGCATCTGCAACTTTCTTTTTAATCTCTGCTGTGCACACATACACACAATCACAGGTCCTTTCCACCACTCCCAGCAGCACCTGCAAGTGTAGTTCATAGGCAGCAGTCACACATGAGGCAGCTCACGACACCCACAAGCGGATTGGCTATGGCCCATCGAGTGTGGCATGCAAAGGTGCCACCCCACAGACTCTGCCCTTCGATGAGCCATGGGCCAGACACGGCCAGACTCTGCCAAGGAGAACATTTCAGAGATGTTGGTGCAGGTGGTCAACTGGCCACCTCCCAAGGCAGACACAGCACCCAATGTCAGCTGCTTGTGGGAGACTCTGCATGGATCCACAGTGTAAAAGAGAGGAGCAGAAGAAGTCTGACCCAGAGGGTTGGCAGTGTAAGACAAGAAAGGCTTTTCCTGCCATAGCAAAGCTGGTCAATGCACAGAGAGCAATCCTACCAAAGCAAAAACCTCAGCAGAGATGCAATGAAGAGCTCAGCATTTGGCATCACTATGGTGAGACCCAGAGTCCCTGAGCCCAGAGGCAAACTGTTATCCTGATTATCCTGGACCATCTAAACAGTAAGTGAATGCAAAAAGTGCAGAAATGCCACAGACCTACCAGTTCCCTCCCATGGCGACAGGAAAAAACTGTGGGGAAAAGTGCACTGATTCTCAACAAGTTGACTTAATTCCCCAACAAGACCCTAAAAGCAGCAAGAGCTTCCCTGGAGCAAATGCTGGCCTCCAAGTGTTTATGAAACAAAACCCCCTGGTGTTTCCTATATCTTTTGGAGCTATGTTCCTGCTGCTGTTGTAAAACAACAAGGGCCAGCTGGAGTCAATGGAGACCTTCCGTTTCACATCTGGAAGAGCTGGAAGAGAACACCTGAGTTACTACAGCACTGTTTTTCTCACATGACTACTCTATATGATAAAACTTCTAATTAACTACATAAATGCAATGGGAAGAATCTTTTGCTAATTATTTCTATGCCCTTAGGCAACAGAATAAAATCAATATGTAGCAAGAAAATGATAGTTAAATAGCCTTGGCAACTTGTGCTGTAGGTAAATTAACAGTGTGGCCACGGATAGGAATGCTTTCACAAATCAGGGAGCCAGTGAAACTGGGCTTCAGATGTGTGTCACCCACACATCATCTCTGCTTCCTTCAGTACAGCCCCTCAAGTCCTTGCAATGTGGTCCTACAGCCCCTTCTTTCACAACTGCTCTGAGGAGCCTACTCAAAGCAGAGTATGCTTCCCTACACTTTCTGGTGTTGAAAAGTCTGTGCTAACAGGTACTTGCTTTAATGCTACTGGAACTGCCAAAAGGAGGGAAAATGACCTTAGCAGCCAGGCAACCACACCGGCATAACGTTGCTTGTTATTTCTCACAGGAGGGAAAGTTTTTAGATTCAGTCACACTTGTGTAAAACCAGGGCTCACCACAGTGTAATTCCATGACCCCTTATTAATAGTTCCTTCTTCCACATGCAAGGGAAGTTGAGATTTGAAGATTTAAATCCAAGGGATTTGTCATTTTGGACCCTCTGTTTTGCTGTGCCCACTTACATTGTCCTTGAGGGGATCTGCACTTTCAAAAGTCACTGAAAGTTTAGTTAAAGTTGGGCAACCAACCTGAGAGCTACACACATTTGAAAGCCTTAGTACGTTAACCTTGTTTGTCAGCCACGGAGTTAGCTTCATTGATCTGAGAGTGAGATAATGATTTACAAAACAAAACCACAACCACTTGTTAGCTGTAAGTGCCTTCATATATGCTGCATTAATTCAAATGTGCATTAGACATGGAAATGCAGCTGAAGCCCTCGGTGCTGGCAGAGCGGCGTTCCCTTCCAGACTCCTCACATCAAGTCCCGTCCTGCCGCATTCCCATGCCAAGCTGGCAAGGGCCAGGCCGCGCCAGGAGATAAAGCTGGCTGCTGCGCAGGAAGGCGCATGCAGAAGGCATGTCTAGCAAGTACGCTCTCATGACTAACATTTCATTTCTGCGATAACAGGCTCGGCCACCTACACAACTAGCCCTCTGAATAAATACTTTTCTGCATGGGTTCCCATGAACAGCAGACTGATGGGAGAGGAAGATAAGCTTTTGCTGTCGCTCTCAGAAGGGTTTTCTAGGTCTGGACTATCTTTCAGATCTCACATACAGCTCTTGTAGTTCTGTTTTCTATCAGTCATTTTGGTCAGGTCCATTGCTGCACAACCAAGGCACCAGATCATTGCTTTTGTTCATACCAATATGTCATTGAGCTCCCAAAAAGCCCACATGAGCATAAACTGCAGCAGGGCAGATAGACAGCACAGTAAAACCCCTTCACATTAGACCACAGAAACACTACCAACAAGCCAGATGGGTTTTTCAGACCCAGTGCTAAGCAGTCCATACTTGGTAAAGGCATCCCCCCACCTCCTTTCCATCTTTTCCCTCCCACCACAATGGGACTTATGTATTTTGAGATACATAAGTCATGGATCCATACTGTCATCACACACCAGCAAAAGCCTTCACAGCTTCCAAATATTCAACAACAGAAATTTTTTGGCTTTCAAATACGAGATCTCAGGCTTGTTCACAAGAATGAGTTTTCATCAAAGCAAGCTGTCAGCATAATTGCATGAATTGGCACAAAATAAGTATATCCAACAGTTGGCTTTTCTATTGGCTCTAGTTATTCTTTCGATTTATTCCACGCTGTGCTTCTGGCACTGCAGGCAAAGTAAACTAGTCGTTTCTCCCAGGTCCTCAGCACCTTAGGATCATTTCCACAGTCCATGATGGGCTAGCTAGGAATAGCCATGTAAAAAGCACTGCATCCCACACTAGTGGTCACACCTCTGCCAAAGAGGAGCTGGACAGCCCACCCTCACCAGATGCTGGGAAAAGAAAAAGCAGTGGTTCCCTACAGACAGCAAGGACATGGTAGGGAGGAATGAGGCATTTTACTGTCAATGGCATGAAAGGAAGCCATCCTCCAAAACGCATAACTCATTTGGGAAAATTCACAGTAGTTTGGGGGCAGTGGGATCCCAGCATGGACTGGAAACGCAGGAAAATAACCTAGGCAGAGAGATACAAGGCAGCAGGCAGAGTACACCCAGAAAGAGCAGCCCCAGAAAAGAGACTGATAGAAGTTTTTAAGTTGGGTTTTCTAATAGCTGCCATCACTGGGCAATGAATCATCAGCACTCACTGAGCCTAGACTCTGTGCAAGAACCAGGGTGGACCACCATAGCAATCATGGGCAACTTTATTTCTCAGGCCCTGTAAACTAGAGCCACATCACCTCTCTTTTTTCATTTGTAAGAGGAGTCCCCTTTCTCTGATATCTTTAATTAAGAGGGTTGTGTGTTGTTTTTCTTTTACTGTGTGGTAGCTTTTATCTAAAATATATATGTAAAAAGTATGCCTGGGGAAAATCATATTCATGGGAACAAACTTCGCAAAGCCACTTTAACCTGGCTGCTTTTTTAAGAAGCACCTCAGGGCAAACCCTTGAAGATATTTATGCTCTGCTGGTGAGTTAGAGGCTTCTGAAAACTCCCACTAATCCCATTTCCCTTTATTCCCCTGGGTACGAGCAGTGGGAAGCGCCACTGTCTCTCAGCTCTCAGTCTACAACATTCATAAGGAGCTACTTTAAAGCAAGATGATGAGCTCCACCCTGCAAACTGCGGAGGGCCCTAGCGCCTCACAGCAAGCAGCGAGTGCTCCAGCAGCTCAGAGGGTTCAAATGTGATTGTGAAGCTTATACAAATCTAAACATCTGCATAAATCACTGATGATGAGGAACCTTATGGCTACATTACATAGGCCAAGTACACATCACAAACTTTTTGCGGGGGGGAGCAGAGAAATTGTCGGCCTGGGGTTGTGATATCTAAGTGATGCAACTGGTTCTGGCAAAATGTGGCACAGGTAGCACCACAGTCACAGAATCACAGGATGGGTAAGGTTGGAAGGGACCACTGGAGATCATCTAGTGGAGATCATCTAGCTGCTCAAGCAGGGTCATCCTAGAGCACACTACTGAGAATTGTGTTCAGATGACTTTTGAGTATCTCCAGGGAAGGAGACTTCACAACCTCTCTGGACAGTCTGTTACTGTGGGTGCTGAATTATTCACACAGTAAAGAAGTTCTTCATCATATTCAGGTGGAACAACCTGTGTTCCAGTTTCTGTCCATTGCCTCTTGTCCTAGAAAAACTTCAAGAGAAGGGAAGGTTTCAAGCTAGGGCTGGAGATTAGAGAAGTACAGGGTATTTTTGCTATATTTTGTCATTCTTTTTGGATCATATCAATCTGCAATATCATTTCTAAATTAGACTTTAGATTCTGTTAAAAAAAAACTAATAAGCTACCTGAAAAGTTTGATCCACCTCCTCCTGAAGTCCATGTCAAAGGGTTTTTTGGAAGGATCAGTCTCTTCCCAAGCAGCTCTGGCCCATGCTTTTGGAGGGGAGAGACCTACAACAGAAAGAGGGGGAGATGAAATCGTGGTGAATAACAAAGTCCTGTTGCCAATTTCACCAGCTTTAACTATTCAGAAATGAGGGACAAGCCTCATTCTGCCTCCTCCACACAGACCTTTCCCATACCAGCTGAAAAAAGCCCCACAAGGCTAGCTTGTAAATTCAGGACTTTAAGGAAAAAAATTTAAAATAACAAAATCAAAAAACCAAACATCTGGGCCATTTCCCTTCAGGTGTCTGAGTGTGGGGAGTTTTCCAGCCACAACCCCAAATGCTTTCACCGCAAGCCCGGGGGCCAACACAGCTCCCTCTCAGCAGGCACAGCGGGGCAGGCAGCTGGGAGGTCAGCAGCAGCTCCTTGGCATATGAAACCTTGGGCTGCAGCATGCAAGAGAGCAAGGTTGAGCAGAACCAGCCTGGTGCAGCCGCCGTGAACTGTGGCCCCATTTGCAGAAGCTGGCATAGCTGTGTGGAATGCACCAGCATGTTTTTGCCATCTGTGGACAGGGAGAGGGAGGGAGAGGAGGGCCCACTGGACCTTGGTAAAAGTAGGTGGAGTTAAAAATTGCCAAAACCAGGCAAAAAATGAGGAGGGTTAGGCAACTTAAACTCAGGGTGCATCGCTCAGCAGCTGCAGCACAACCCTTTGTATGGCACTGCCAGTTGGTGGAGAGGGAGCCACGGTATGAGGGCCCCACCAGCACTGCTGCTGTTGGGCTCCACTGCCTGCACTGCACTCAGAGTGCAACAGACCTCGGCTGAAACAGTCCTGAAACACTTCCAAAAATGTGTGCAGGCCCTTGCTGCCAAGGAGGCTACAGCTGGGCCCAGGTGAAGGAGACATGCTCACACGTCTGGCTCCATGCTTGTGCCCGGGGCAGCACTGGGGTCAGTGTTTGCTGCTCTCGGTGCATGATCCTGATCCACACACGTCCCACTGGGCTGCTCTGCACCAGCATCTGGTCACAGTACTGGGAGTAGCTGGGGGAGCAGCAGAGGAATGCAAGCTGCTCGCCTCCAGCTGAGTGTACTGCAGGAGCGGAAGGCTTGACCTCACCATCCTGGTCACACCACCCCTGCTTTGGGGCAGGGACGGGACCCTGAGCCAGGCAAACCTGTGGCCTGGTCCCTTACACATGCTCCTTGCATTCACATCACTAATCCCCTGTCTCGGATATGAAACAAGCTCTGATTCTTACTTCTCTGCTGAAAATTCTGGACAGGAACTGGAGTGGTTTCTTTCTGACGACTCCTTTCAGTTGTTTTCTGGTGTTTCCTTTTTCCTGAACAGTCACTTCACTGTGGCACTTTTCCTGCTCCTTTTCTGGTTGTGGACTGTAAGTCCTTTTCTGGTTGTAAGACTGGAGTGAGAGGGAAGGTGCAAGAATGGATTTTGCTGTTGAGAGGGACATTTCAGACCCTCCCTCGCTGCCAAGGCATGTGGAGATGGGTATGTACCATGCACTGGTATTTGCTCAGTGCAGACTGTTCTTGCCACATCGGCAGCACCAACAGAAAGAGACAAATACCAATGCACAGGCTGTTTGTGGGAAAATGAATAGAGGAGCATGAATGTGATAAAACAGAAACCATCAAGCACTCACACTATTTTCTTGGGCCTCATTTACACTGCAAACATGAACAGCCAATGCCAGTCTCTTTGACTTTAATTAAGCCAGGAAACAAAATGGGTCAGGGCCAGAGGCCAAGCAGCACTGCCCAGTAGCCAGCCTTTCTCCCCACTAGCCAGGATATTGGGACCCATCTGTGGTGTCCTGGAGAACAGCCCCCAACTATAGCACTGGGACTGGGGCTGTTCTCAAGGCACTATACTGGAGGTGAGGAAGGGGGCACGCTCCTGAGCCTGCTATGGACCTGCTCCCATGGCTGGTGCAGATGTAACTTTTTTCTCTCTGTGTTTGCACTGGGTGTTTTATACGGGGACCTCTGAGGATCACTTTGGGATCCCTTTGCAGCCCACATCACTGTCTGGCAGCTCTGAGACAGCAGTGTCACCTTCGAGATGATATGCACATAACTCTTACACTAATAGGCACAGCAAAAACTATCCTATAGAGTCCCTTTCATTGCTGATATCAAAGGTAACCTCCTGGCAACACAGACTTCACAAGAGGCCTGGAGAACCTGCTGATGCCAACCCATCACCACTCCACTCAGGATTAGGCAGGGAGTCTGCTAAGGTTTCCAAACTAGGATACCAAAAATTCAAGTATGTGCATATTGGCCAGGCTGGGGATTTTAACAGAGAAGATGGAACAGAACTATTATCATTATCGTTGTTGTTGTTATATAAAAAGTACCTGTTTCCAGGAGGATTCAGGAGCTCCAGTCTTACTCTGGACTCCACAAATAATAGAAGGATGTTCCTGTCAAAAAGGCTGCTCAGCTCACTCCAGACCACAAACTAGCAGCTTGAAGTTGCACAGATGAAATACAGCTGAATGCTTTTATGTTCTACCACCAGCCTGGGCTGTCAGGAATGAGTATTTATGGGCTGAATCTCGTAAACAGGCATTGGACCCCTACTTGAGATGTTCTTTTACTTAGGAACTAAGGCAGTGGACTAAATCACACATCCAGGCATGTTACACTGTAAAACACCTCCAGCACAGTGTTATATGTTAAATGTCAGTCTACTGTGAGCTTCATATCAAAGGGAAAATGCTGATTGGAGGGAGTCAAAGAAGTGCAGCAGAGAGGTAAATAAAAGGAAGAGCCTTAAGAGGCTTACAGCTGCCCTGGCATAAAAGAATCATCTTTCAAGCTGATAAAAATATTGTTACAGGCTCTGATAAGAATAATCTCCCAGGCTCCGATAAGACTACAATGAGAACAAGCCTTTTACAACACAGCATTACCGAACCACAACCCCATCCTGCCCAGAAATACCCTTTCTAGGTGCCGCTTTTGTTCTCCAGCGGGGCAAGTGCTAAAAAGAGCTACTGTAGCTTTGCTCCCCATCTAGCAAATCTCAGCGAGCAGCCAGGAAAGAACTCAATGGACTCCACCCTATTGAATATGGAGCAATTCACTCCAAAGCAACTAAAGCATGCAAATAATTGCATTGACTTCAAATGAAATTATTCCTGTGTTTAAGTGCTGTACTGAATTAGGGCCAGGGTGCTCAGCACTCTGGAGTATCAAGTCTTAAATGTTTTGGAAGGCTTTAAGTGAGAGGGAATGGTTTGGGAAATAAGGGGGAGGAAAGTGGGCGGGAAAGGAGTTCTCCCACTGAATAATAGGTCAATTATCTCTGTAGTTTGTGATGGGTATGAATAGACAGAAGAATGTTGGAAGGTCTGAGTCTGTTTGGACATTTGTGTTAACCGTGACTTAGCACCTCATATCCCCACTGACCCAAAAACTAGACTGGCTATATTGTTCAAAAATTGAATTAGGAAATACATCCTGTAGCAGTCTATGCACACAACTTATCTTCATTCTCTCCTTATTTCCATCACAATACAGAACATATTCAGACAACCTGCTGTTCTTGAAAGGATGGAATAACTTCTGTGGCATAAAAAAAATGGCCAAAAATCTGCATGTCCCAAGCTGAAGACGGTAGATACTTTTTTTGGGTGAATCTTGAAGTCCATGAAGCTCCATGAAGACAGCAAAGCATAAAGACCTACTGATGCACATGGAGGGGACCTGTAATGCAGGGGAACAGCTCAATACCTGATGCCAAGAATGGAGCTGTTTTACTGAGTAGGTCACATTGACGGCAGCAGATGCAGGGATGGTTCCCCCAGAGCCACTGGTTTGGCAGGAAGGAACAACATAAAACCCAGTGGAAATGATGTGCTAAGCTGGGCCACAGCTGAGTGCAACACATTTGGCTGCAGACATTCAAAGTGCCCTGTGAGAGAAGTCAAGGAAAATGTAAAGTGAGAATGGAAAGCCATAACCTGTTACACGCCAAAAGACCAGGAGTATCCTTTTCCATGGTCTCATCCCAAGGACCTGGACATAGCAACCAGTTAATTTCCAACCTCTACCAGTACATCACTGGCTTCCTTCTGCCCTAAGACAATTTGTGCTTCTCACGCCTCATCTCAGTTTATTCCAAAAACAACAGATGAAAGGCAGCAAGCATTAAAGTAAATAGGCATTTTGCTCTCAACCACATTTGGAGCAGAATTTGACCCAGAAATAAGAGGACACTTTCTACTGGGGATCCAGCAGGTTTCTGATGCTGTTCCAGTAGCTCCAGGAGGCACACCTGCTCTTGGATCTACATGGCAATTTCTGTGGTTTGGCCACTGGGGATGGTTTTATATTATTTTTAAATGTTACCATTGAAAACAAGGAGCTTTTTTTCTCTTCTATCCTCTCTCTCTTTTTTTCTTTTTTCTTTTTTTTTTTACCCAAAAGCTTGGACAGAAAATGTCTCCCACAGTTGCTCCAGGTACTGCATCCAGCCTCAGCTTCTCATCTATGGCCCCTTCACTCAGCTGCCTCCCTTCTGGCCAAACAAGTTGACTTCAACAGAGGACCACTGGTACATCTGGTGAGCTCCCAGGGGACCACAGTAGCCTCAGCTCTGTGTTTCTGCCTCACTTCGCTCCCACTAACCATGGGAATTGAATGGCAGGTGATGGCAGGCTGATAGACCCTATAAGATTTGCAATCCACCCATTACTGTCCCACCTTACATAGAGAGACTGAGACACCGCCACTGACTCAGTCCACGTCACAGGATCAGGCTGGGTAGGAGGCAAAGCTGTGGTCTAGTGTGTCCCACCACTAATCCCCAGGATATATCTTATGCTCTGACCATTGCATAAATAGCATGAGATGAATTTGCTATAAATGACCAAATCAGAAGTGAAAACATTTATGAAAACATATGAAACTGTCTCAAGTGATACTGAGCAGCTGTTACTGTAGTTTTCCACAAGAGTTGCCAGTGGTGCAGAGGACAACTCCAGTTCAATGAGGGCAGCTCACAAGTCATGGTAAAACAAACTTGTATGATGTGCCTGCTACAGAAGAGTTAGGCCAGGTACCTGGATGAAAAGGAGAGTCTTTAAGGCATTGAATATGATTTTAAACAGTTTTGAACAATAAAAAAAGTGTAGCATAAGTATATGGGAAATTAGGCTTACACAGGCATCAGGAACAATTTCTACATATAATGATGGAGGAAAAAATTATATTTAAGTCAGAAAAAAAGGCCAGAAGAAAGAGCATTTTACACCAAAAGAAATTAAACACCCCTTTCAATACAACCTACCTACAGCAGGAACGCAGCACCTGGAGAATTTGCAGGCCTGCCTTCCACCAGGATATGGAGAGCAATAACACTCGAGCAGGTCATTCCTGCCCGGGAGCCAGCAGCAGGGCTGAAATTGGACCCTGTCATTTGCGTCATCATCAAACAATTAGTAACTGCTTCAGGTAACTCGGGCTACCAGCCAGTGTTTTTGAAAATGTCTGTGGCCGGATAAGAGCTGTCATATTCCTGATGTCAACATTGAGGCTTTGCAGTGAACTCTGCATGGTCACGTAAGAGCTGCTGCGCTAGAGGAGGAAAAATACCTCCCAAGGTAAAGAGCTGCTTAGGGTAATGTCAGGACAGAGTTGGGACTGCACGGAAGGAGATGCTGGGCCAACTCTCTTCCCATCAGTGTGCCAAGTTTGGGTTACAGTGGGAATTTCCACTTTTAAAGACTTATAAAGACAGGGAACCACATTCACAGATGAAATACCCACAGCTTGCCGAAGTACACTTTGGCCAGTAGAAATCACAACACTCAACATGCTACTTCAACCAACTTACTTTTTAGCACTTCATAAAGCAAATTTGATGACAAGCCATTTCTTCAAGTGGGAAGAGCAATAACGTAGCAAAATTTGGGCCATTACGGAAAATGCTTTGACATTCTCTGTAATGAGACATATTCATGATTCACCCTAGATCCAAAGGGAAACATTTCTATTACATGTTGCAAGTCAGCCAATTCAAATAACATCTGTGACACGTGACATATCTCTCTCTGGCTCAGCAGCTCTCAGTTATTCATTTCTCCATCATGAGGCAGATGTGTTGACAACCAGAAAAGGCTGTTGTCCTCTCAAAGAAACATGCAAACCCCTAATAAAAAGACAAGTATTTTAAAATAATGTACCTAGGCAATTCCTTGTCCCACTAAAAAAGAAATTAAAAAAAAATATATACTATTACCATCATTTCCATCATGTGTCCTTTTGGACAGACGTGGATAGACCATATCAGAACTCCTCATCTAGATTCAAGCAGGTTTCAGGGAAACATTCAGAGGATTTTAGACTTTTAATGTGGCAGTGAGTTACCACACCAGATGCAAAGACATCACTGTGCATCAAGGACACAGAAGGCGCATGAGCAGGTGAGGCAGGCTAAGGACAACAGCTCTCAGCAGTCAAAATGCACCAGAATGAACAAACCAGAGCTTTTCAGATGTTGCTTTTTTCCCCCTCAACAACCAAATACCAAAATTTGACTGGGAGACTAACTGCAATTCATGTGAAATTCACATTTTACTATTAAAAATTATATGCCATTACCATTCAGAAATGCTTTAGTGAGAGAGAGGGAGCAAAGGATCATCTACCCAGTCCATATGGATAAAAAGAATAGCAATAATTACTTCTGTAAATGTATAGAAGAGTTGCTCAATCTCTGTTTTAGGTCTGCAAATAATTCCTAACTACTAACTTGTTAGTCAGTTGATCTCATAGGCAAGATAATCACCAACTTTCACAGCTTTTGGATCATATCTCTAATAGTTTGTAGGCCCTGCATCTATTGTTTTGTTTACAAACAAAACCAGGGGAAAAAAATCCACATAAAACAATAAACAAGGCAAAGGAATAAAAATATGACAGAGCTTGAAGGGAGACCAACTACTTAGCAACACCACCATTTTCCAGTAATCACTTCCAGAAAAAAAGAAATAATTGTTATTAGTGTGCACATATTAATTCCAGATCCCTCATACTTATAACCCTTAGATGTTTTCTGTTGATTAAATCCACTGCTGATGTAACAGTCTGGAGCTGAGTGGAGCTCACACCTACCATGGTTCGGGTTCCACCTGTTTTTAGGTAAACTCTGACTTCCCGCTGTCAGGCATATCCTTCTTCCAAAAGCCAGAACACAAAGATAAATTGTTTTCATTGCTTTGCCATGGCTGAATTATATTGTCATAACACCCAGACCCAGTTCCAAAAGGCAGCAACACTGTCACAAGTAGACAGGATGGAGGACTGTGCCAACTAGGCTTGTTGACCCCTAGGGTGCATGCGCAAGTGCATATTTTATACATAGAAAGGGTGTATTGTAAGGGTACAGAAAAGGTATTTCTGTACCACATAGGAAAGTTTTAGAGGAAGTAGGGAAAAGGAAGAGAATAGAGAGCTTTTGGACTAAGCTACTAGAGCCATTCTTGAGAGGACCTTGTACTGCTGTTCTTTTCACATGGTAAAAGCCTATGTTTGAGGAACTCAGAATATAAATCTACATAATTTACCATCCAAAGACAAACTCTATTCACGTTAATGGTAGCACTCACCTACAAGCCCAGTCTCCCACATCTGCTATAGCCCCTAGACCTCTTTGTGGTAGAGCAACAGGATAAAAGCTAATACAAAGCAAGCTGTAAGACTGAAGTCCACCGCAGCCCTGCCATTATGCTGGAGAACACTGTAGCCACCCCCAGAGTCACAAATCAAGGCATATACAGGAATCAGAGAACATCTATCCATATGTGGAGAGATCTGTACTTAATAGGAAGACTTAACCTGAGCTAATAAGGAGGAAATGTGTGGCTGTTAGGAAGATCTCTTCAGCGGCAAGTAATGAAATTCATTTGATGCAAATGTAAGCCCCTATTAAGAAATACAAACCAGACATTGTATGTGCAATTCCAAAATAGAAAAACTATTTTCACTTCCATTTTGCATATATCCCAACAGATTTTCAGAATATGTTTTCGGCTCTCTGGATTTTAGTAGTCAATACATAGTTCACATCTTGTCTTTTTATGCACCACTTGATTTGGTCTCATAAGCAGCAGTAAGTGCATTCTCTATCTCCAAGTAGCTAACATTTCTATTTTCCATAAGGAACAAATCCTTTTTCACTCAGTTCAAGCAAACTATCAAGGGAGAAGGATGACCTTCATGTACTCACAATGCTTTCGTGTACTTTCTCTGTCTGCTCTAAGCCTTAAGCTATGGTCTTTCTGGGCAAATATTACTCCATCTGAGAAACCTTTTTTCCATTCCAGTGTTATAAGCCATTAGCAAACCATGACATAGCCAGGAATTAAGCCCTTCCAGAAATGAAGTAATGTGTTAAATTCTGAGAAAAGAAACTTCCTAATCACACAAAACCCTCTTGAAATAAAGGGGGGGAAGAAAGAGAGGGTGGGAGGGTGGGGAGTGAGGGTGGACAATTGCTTAGCTTAAACTGCCTGGAGTACCAATGAGCATTTGATGCTCCCTCTTCCACCAGATAAAGTTGCCTACAGACACAAAAAAACCAGACAATTCAATTGTTTCTTATCATTTTCGTTTTCATAGCTTCTGGCCTTAAGGAGGCTGTGCGAGTTAAAGACGGCAGCAGGGTATCAGTATCCCACAACTGGTGTGGGACCAAGAAAGTGAAGACCTCTGGAGGTCCCCACCACCTCCATTCATCAGGTAGCCAGTAAGAACAGAACGCAGTGGGATGTCTGGGAGCAGGAAGGAGAGCCTATCCAGCACTCCTTCGGCAGGACTTGAAATGCATCCCAGCCACCCAAACCCTCCCTGTGTGCAGCCAGGCTGAGCTCTGCCAAAAGCTCTCCCTGTGGCCGGGCCAAGGGTGCCCAGCCAAAGCCATGTTCTGCCTCTCCAAGCACAACCGACCATCACCTTTTCTCTACTGATGTTGGCTGACTCATTGCTGGAGTTGAAGCTGTGTATTGCTAGCACTCTTTATTTCCCAAGAAAATCAGAAGCACAGCTATGCCACAAGTTTTTATGCTGAAATGAAAAAAAAAAAACCAAACACATCAATGCAAAAAAATAACCAAATGAAAGACACCAATACAAAAGATAACCAAAAATAGCACACTGTGTCTTCAGGGAAGCAAATGCAAAGAGCTGACTTTAAATCATCATATTTTTATTCTGCAAATAAAAGAGCAGTTTCTTCAGTCCAAAAATTTTATCAAGAAGTATATCACACACAGTAGCAGCTCCACCTCAAGAACTAACAATATAGATACACAGATATGTGTGTGTAAGTGTATATAAACACTTGCCTTACCCCAGATATGGGTGTAGCTTGGATTATAATGGATTATATAATGCTACCTGCTCTTGCTTTCTTTGCCATTCCAACTGTTATGCTGAATCCAAACATTTACGTTGATTGAATGTTATTTCAGCCAAAGACCTGACAAAAAAACATTCACCACAGAGCACAGACAGGGTTTACTCTTAAATCATGCAAGGAGTTTCTTACCCCTGGCTGGAACTCACGTAGTGGCCATTTGCAAATGCAGACAACTGGATATCAGTTTTATAAATGGATGTGTAGCAAGTTAATAGCATGTAAACTGCTTATTTGTTCTGAATGGGTAGAAATGAGCTAGACTTACACCAGGACAAGAAATTATAAAAGGCATTGATTTCCTTTAAAAAACAGGAGAATTAGGTCAAACAATCTACTCTCTGATATGCACATGATGATTTGGCAGCACTGATTCTGACAGTATGGAAAGAACCTGGGACAAGATAACATCTGAGTCATTCAAAACACAAAAGCTCACCCTGCAAGACGGCTGGAACTTGCACAGTTCCTACAGCTTGTGATTCACTCCAGCTATGCAGAATTTCAGCTCCAACCAAATTATCCTAGCCACCAAATACAACCAAGATATGCAGCCAGTGGCAGAGTCAACACTGTGACATGACAAAATGATCTGCCATTGCACTAGTTAGGCACCTGTGATATTGGACACAGCTTTCTGAAGCCTCGAGCTGACCTGCACATGGCAGCTTTGCTGAGTTTTCCTGAAAAGTGAGGAAGAGGAAGGCATACTGATTAAGCAGGAATTCTGCAAATGGAGCCCGTGAGAGAACTAGACCAAGAGATCCTGAAGCTTTAGAAAGCCAAATAGATAGGATGTGCAGCACATTGCCACACTGCTCCCTGTCATCCTTCACAATGTGCAGTGATGTGCTTGGAGACATCCAAACTCTCAGCCTCCACATGCTGGGAGCCAGCAGAAAGAGGAGCCCTGAGAAAGATGAGTTTCACACAGCATCAGTATTGAAAGCAGGGAAATACCCAGTGTAGCAACAAGAACATCACCCACCTACCAAGAGAAGAATGAATCACCTAGTAGCAGTTCTCAAACTACATAAAACCTCGAAATATTGGTAAATTTCGACAAATGCACTGGGCTGTTCATCTCCAAACAGGCTCTGCCTTTCAGGGAACCACCCCCAACATCATTTGTGATGTGAAGTGCTGGCACAGAGCTACTGAGCTCTTTGGCAGGAAGGACCTGGTTTCTTCAAGTGTGGTTTTATTCTGAAGTAACTGCCTCAAAAATTACCTTCACTCTGCAGGCTGTGTTTCTGCAGTGTAAGTCAGAGTGTAATGATGCCTTCGGTGACCGAGATAAAGTTTGCATGGCCAAACACAGGCAACAGGCTGAGCACACCCTGCATCCTGAGCTCAGAGTCCAGCCACAGCTGGGGGGCAAGATCACCCACCCCTGGGACTGGCTTGTTTCTGATGATCCAGTGGCACAGTAAAAGCTATGTCTCATGTACGGAGCCTTTCATTTTCAATTGTTTTGTATTTAAAGCACCTCCTTCTAGTGTCTCCAGATGCTTTTCACTTTGCAATATTAACCACAAAAGCAGACACAAAATGCACACCAATAAAATGCAGGAGACCCAATTTCTGCTTTGCAAAACACTAGGAAATTAAAATAATATGTCACCATGATTTCTTAATAAACTGGATGTTCAGTCCTCAAATGAGAGATGTGGCAGGCATGGAAGCAAGCTCTCCCATTTTCTTCACCCTGAGTGTGCCACATCACATAACTGCGTTACCATGGACAATAAAATTTTTCAGAAGTGTCTGGTTTTTGTCCCCTCCAGACCCATACACATGGTCAGTGTCCTGAAGCAACCTACTACTATCGTGGAAAGGTATTTTGTTAAAATTGATCTAGAAGAGGAGGCAAAATGCAAGTTCTTTAATTTGCTCCTTGACTTCAATGGCCTTCTCTCTCTTCCCCAGAAGATTCCCCAGCTGGCTTTTGCTGTTAAACATCAGTCTTGTCTGCCAGACTTTACCCTGAAGGCAGCAGAACTCACAGAAGAAAAAAAAACTTGCAAAGCAGAAAAAAACTGCTTGTTGATTTGCTGCATAGCACAAATACCTGAAGCACTTGGGGGAAAAAAAATGCATTCTTGTTTTAGAAGAAACACCTGCAGATTTTCTATTAAGGCTCAAGGAAGACTAATCACTCAATTCTTCATTAAGTCCCTAAACATATTCCAAGGAAATCTATGGACATATGCTGTGTTTTTAATGTAGCCAAATTATAAAAAAGGGGAGCAGTTCAGGTCTCAAGTCAGTAATTTCTTTCTTAAGACATAAACTGCCAGAATAAGGCTGCAGCTTGAGAATATCCTCTGTTATATTTCATTAAAAATTCTAACTACAGTTACTTTCCTTTACAATTTCTGAAAGGAAAAAAATGCTTGACAGTGGGACAGAGGGGTACTCTAAAAACAGGAGAGAAAAACACAGCACTCCAAATTACCTTCAGATCAAATCATTCTCCTAGGCCCAGGCTGAAGCTAACCATGGATTAATATTGGGCTAGCAAGATCAGCACTTTTCGTGTACCAAGTCACTCTCCACTTATATACCAGGGTGAGGAAAAAGAAATGGGAAAAAGTAGAAGTATGAGGTCAGACCTTCTCAAGAAAACAAGAGCTGACTTTTGCTTTTTTTGTCTCCCAACTTGTCTTTCTTTTGTTGGGTGCTGCTTTGGAGTACACATACATGTCTATATTATCCATGCTTATGGCCTGCTCTGGGGGTTCTCAAAAACGAATGCAAGCTTTAGTCAATTCACAGAGGCAGAAGGAAGCCCAAGCCCATGCTTGAGGGCTTTGATACACCAAGATTCATCAGCAGGCCCCATGGCAGAGCCAGACACAGGTGCTGAACACGCAGATCTCACAGCCAGAAAAACATCCCTGCTGGAGGGGCAGTGAAGGCTTTGGCCAGGGTGCAGTGCAGACAGGGGGAAGCCCTGTGAATCACAATGGGCACTTTCTCAAGGGCTTCTCAGGATATTTACAAGTCTAATTCTAATTGTAGTTTACTCAATCATAGCCTCTAGCAGAGCTGCAGGCATGCCACCCCCTCGTGCTCCACCTTCACATCCCCCGGGCAGTCATCCCATTTCCCAGCCTTTTCTTGTCCCAGTAGACCCACACCCCCAGGCTCCAACCCAGCACTTGTATACACCTCCACTGTCTGGGACCCAGTCCCATCCCTCACCTTCATGAGCCAGGAGCTGCCCACACATCCCCTTCACCACCAGCCATGACCCATCTCTGCACTCTGCAAGTAGGGCTTTTACTGGAAAAGTAAAATAAAATTTGCCCTCATTTTGTGCCTAACGGAAATCTTGGTTTTGGACCCCTCAGTTAGCACACTGGTGGACCTCTCTGAGCCAGCTATGATACTTTAACAGGACTTAACCTTGCTGCTCATCAGCTGACCAGTTTTCCCAGAGCTGCTGAATTCTCAGGAAATAATTCAGTGCTGTGAAAAATTGGGGACAGATAAAAATATGAGTTCAGGTCCACTGGTTTACACAAAGGAAGGCTGATGATGGTGGGGTACTCTGTGTAAGCAGCCAGCCTGGGCTGTGGAAGGCAAGAGGAGGGAGAGAATCCTAAACCAGCACATCAGCAGGTGAGGGAGGCACGGTACTGGGACCAAGTACCTCCATCTTCCACCACAAACTGATCTCCATCAGCAGAATTCTGGGTGAGGAGGAAATATTGGTACAAAACATGCTGATCAGAAAGAAATCACCCTGAGAATTTGGACAGACTAAGCAGAGTATATGGATCTTTTTCTCTGAAAACCCCTTCAATATAATTTTACTGTTTGCTCAGCCCTCCAGATTATTGCTGACAGTTTTGGAGTTTTCAGCAGAATTAGTCATGTTGTAAATTGTTACACTTGAAATGAGAACCACAATCACCAGTTTATCACACATCTAATTAAAACAAACTTAAGTATTTCATGCTATATATATAGTATGGTGTTCATGTGCCAAACATCAAGATACAAAACACTTTGGAGTTCATATTGACGTCAGTTTTTTGCTTCAATCAACATTTATCTTTTAGGACAATACATTTTTGTGTTTGCTATAACAGAAGCTAGAATCAACATGCTTCCGCCTGTAATTATTTAATTTAACTCTTTCAATATTTGGAATAGAGTTTGGACAAAACCAGCAAAGTTGAATACAAGTGTGTAACAGCTTTGCCTAGACTTTTTCTCAGTTAAATCCAGAAAAATACTATTGCAGGGCTGTTATCTGGAAGAATCGCCTTGTTCTTTGCCAGCACTGGCACAGAATATCTAACAACACTGCCAGTAATATTAAATACCAGTAATAGCCCACCTGAATAGCCAGGAGACAAACATTCAGTTATTAAAAGTGATGGTACAGAATTGCCTCATTAAGCCCAGTAGCTCACTGTTTACAATGGGCTACTGCCAAAAGAAGAACACAGTTTTACAGCCTTTATTGCTATTGTCTCAGTAGTCTGTTTTCAGATGATCTACAAAAAAACCCCGTATTTTAATCAACATGAGGTATTTGAACTCTGTGACCACCTTTTGATTCAGCTCTGCTGAGATAAGTAGAAGAATATATGTTCATCTGTTTGGTTTATACAAGTAAGTAAATTGTCAGCTTTGTTTTACTCCACTCCACTTGCCAGTGTTACCACACTGACTTGAGAACTGGTGGAGAAAACAACATCTGCCCAGGGATGGATGATCTTTGTCATACAGGCTGCAAAGTCTGGTCACAGGGAAACCATGACTGTGGGTACTAATGGCTTCCTCAGCACTGCCATCCCAGGGAATGATTTTACGTCCCCAGATATTCAAGCTTAAAATGGGATCAGGACAAGAAGAACACATAGAAACAATAAAATGTGCAGGCAAAAAGTCACATGTGCCCTGCCAAAAAGTACACACACGCACTCACATGGTAGGCTTGTTGGCAGGCTCTCTCCCTTGCTTTCTCTCTCACATGTATATATGCATATATATGTGTATACATATATGTATTTGTGTGTGTGTGTGTGTGTGTATCTTTTCTTTTTTTCTGGGCCACAAGTCTTCCTGCAAGCCTAGAATTATCAAAATCCCTTTCACTGGCCTTATTCCAAACTGCTGACAAGACCAACAGCTGTTCTACTCCACTAATAACAGAGAAGTGAGGAAAAGCTGTACATACAGCAGGGAAGAAAAGACCCTGCTCTAGTGGAGAGAAGGGCAGGAGCACAGACAGGGTTTCACTGTCCACAGGTAAAGCACCTCCATCATGGAGGTGCAGTAATCTCTGAATGGTGTAACCAGGAGGTTCTAGGTATCTCTCTAATAACTCCATTCCAGGGATGGGAACACGATTCCCAGTTTCAGTCTGAGTTGTGGGCATGGGGTGTGTCAGTAGCCGCCCCTGTCCAGGGCAGAGCCATGATGCCGGTACCAGAACTGCTCTCATGCAGCACCAGTTCTGCACTTCCCTGAACTCATCCCCTTCCCAATTACAGCTCCTCAAAGCAGAATGGAGGAGGAATGTCAGTGTGCTCCATTGCAGACTGAAAATAAAGATAAAAAACCATGCAAAATTGGGTATTAGCGCATGAAAGACAAACACTGCCTCACTTTCCAGTAACTCACTACTTAAAATGTCAGAAGATAGACAATTAAAAGTGTGGCTTCCATGTTAAATCACAGTGGGGGCTATGGCTTAAACCCACTTCAAAGAAACTAGGCCAATCATCTTATGAGGCGTGGGAATTGTTAAATTGGGCTACCCTTTCTGCTTTATACAATTGCATGAAGACTGGTATTGTGGAGAGTCTTTAATGAAGGTCTTATATAGCTCTAGGTCAGGACATTTCCATTTGTGAAGATTACATTGAAAACACAAGAAATGAAACAGCATGAACAAACAGCAGTGTTTTCATCTTAAAAAAAAAAAACAACAACAAAAAAACAAAACACCACATTCCATTCGTGGGAATACTGTACAAGGGACTGGGAAACAATAGTTTCCATTTCCAGCTCTGCTGTCAACTTACAGGAGTCTGACCTTAAGCAAATCATTTTACTCTGGTACATCATATATCTACCTCGGGTGTGTAGAGGCTCATTAGTATCCTTACTAATGAGCTTCATATAATCATATGCAAAGCACAGCATTTTAGCAGATTTTGGAAGAGTAAGATTTGTAAAGCCCTTTGAAATTCATGATGATGTAGATATGTAAAAATCTGCCTCTCGCTAGCTCTCTCACACACACACACTCTCTCTAGGTGATAAAGACAAACGCCATTAAAAAATTTCAAATTCCCAAGCACAAACAGTGTAAACTCTAAGTCCAGTTTTTGAAGTTTCATTACTTCTTTGAAACAGCAGTGCTAACTCTCACAGTCAAATGAAACCCAAACAGCAGCAGGTACTGAAGCAGTTAGTCTTGAGCAAGCAATAAAACCCTACATAAAGCTGAACTTTGGATTACATGTCGAGTTACTGAATTTGACAGGTTAATATGTTCATTTCTTTGACCTGATTTATACACTTGCTGTATACTTGCAGAACTCCTCCTCTTCAAGTGTTACTTTTATACTTCCTACCTTGTGGTAGCCTCAGTAGCACAGACGCAGTGCTCACCTGCTATGAGTGCACAATTGCAAACTTGTGTCTGTCATGAAAATAATTCATACAGGTGAAAAAAGCCTAGTTTTCATTCCTAAGCCCAAAAGCAAAGAATTACTCTGTTCCCAAAAGTGTTTTAATTTTTGCAGTTAAAACAGTTAGTTTAATAAAATATTTTACCTTTACTTACAAACCTTGTCCACCCATTGTCCCTTTGTGACAGAATACCAGGATAAAAGCTTTGACTTAGCCTCCTCACTGGATAACAGTTGCACAGGTTTTAACTGGGATAGAGTTAATTTTCTTTGCAATAGCTAGAATGGGGCTGTGTTTTGGATTTGTGATCAAAACACTGATGTTTTAGTTACTGCTGAGCAGTGCTTAAACAGCACCAAGGTTTCTTAGTACAGCTGACTCCAAGTCACGGAAGAGATGTCCCACACCTTATGTTGTTGTGCTCAGCAACAAAAGCTGCAGAGAAAAGCAGGAAAGGAGACAACATTCAGAATTATGGTGTTTGCCTTCCCAAGTCACCATTAGATGTGATGGATCCCTGCTTTCCTGGAGATGGCTGAACACCTGCCTGCCCCTGGGAAGCAGGGAATTAATTCCTTGTTTAGGTTTGCATGCATGAACAGCTTTTGCTTTACCTATCAAACTGTCTTTATCTCAACCCATTAGTTTCCTTACTTCTACCCTTCCAGTTCTCTCCCCCATCTGGCTTGGCAACTTATTTGGTGGGGGGAGACTGAGCTGCCCACCACGGCCAATCCACAGCAAAGGCTTTTTCTAGCAACATATTTACATCCACAAATGGCTGGAATTCAGCAATGCTGCTTTAATCAAAGCAAATACTAACTTACTCTACTTTAAAAGTATTGAAGTGTCAGGTTGAACATTTTTCAAAATTTAAAGTATTGCTTAATGGAAAAAAAGGAAGCAAAAATCAGGAGCACTTTCTAAGAAGTGCCAAAATGGCCTTAGAAGCAAACAGCAATATCCTTACATAAAGCTGTGTTCATTTTCCTTTCCACATGTAGATGGTGAGAGGCATACCCTACTAATTTTTATTATCCTTGGGTCTAAAACAAGAATAATCCCTATGAACATCTCCAGCATGCTGGTCAGTCTCCCACACACAACCACGCATGAAATCAGTGAATAAAATAACTCATCTGCACATGGAAAGCTAATTTGGACACCAAGCAGAGGTAAGACTCAAGCAGTCCATCTGCTGTGCTCACACAGCCTCTTTCCTCTCCCTCCCAAAGCTCCCAGAGAAGGACCATGTTCATTTCATGGATGTGAAGCTGAGGCCCCAGTGCCATGGGATTTTAGCATATGTTGGTAAGCTGCAGAGACTCACTGATCCCCATCAGGTGAGTAACCCTCGTAGGCAGCACCTGATGTGTAGGTACAGCCTGGGCAGACTCTGGGCAAGCCTCCACATGTGGGCACTGAGGAGAGCCATGTGCCAGCTTCACTTCCACTCTCCACAGGCAGAGGTGAGCCCTCGCTGCTCAGGGAGCCATGTGCTCATACTTCAAATGGAACATTTTCCTGGGGAAGAAAGGAAGGATTTGCTGTGGGAAAAGAAGCCAGAGCTGTCCTGTATGAGGCCTCAGGGCTTCAGGGAGCCACAGTCTCCTTGAAAGCATATCCCAGCTATATGAGAGCAAGGAATAGTGCTGGAAGATAATTACAATGGTGGAGAATTTGTCCTGGTTTCTTTGGGGGAAGCTTTGTGCATGCTAAGTGTTTGCTGGGCTGGAGGTTTTGGACATTAAAATTAGAAATCATAATTTTGAGTGATAGATGAGGCAAAGGTCCCCTTGGTGACTGAGGTTTTGCAAGGGTGAGGAAGCAGCAGAAAGACCACAACTTTATAGGAGATGCAATCAGATTCTTATCGCTGATCAGTTTTCTACCATTTGTTTTTTCAACCTAATTGCATTACTTTGCATTTATCCTTGGGTAAGGAAAAGCAAAACAAAATTAAAGTTTGATTTAAGAGAAATAAGGTCAGGCAAGGAGGTGGGAAGACTTTAATTATAGCCTCGTCTCACCAACTGACTAGCTTTGCTCAGTCCCTGCACTTGCTGTAACCTCTCGGAAACACAAGGAAGGCCCCCCACACCTTTCTACAGCCAGTCATAAAACTTCACCTTCCTTTGCCTCCCAGAAGAGCCACAAGGCTCTCTTAGTATTTCACCATACTGGGAGCCAGGGCTCCTCAAGCCAGCATCACTTTGCCTCGATGGGCCAAATAATCTCCAGCACAACTCCTGCTCCATGCAATTTGGGGAGAAGGTAGCCAGCTTTCTCCTCCCATCACCTTCCTCCCTATGCTGCTGCTCATCCATCCCCAAGGTGAAGGGTTTGTCTCGCTTAACAGGATCCAGAAGTTGTCCATGGGCTCAAACCTAGGAGCAGACAGTGAAGGGGCCTAGGTTAAAGATAACACCTTAAAAAAAAAAAAATTTAAAAAAAAAAAAAAAAAACTCCGTGGAAAGAATTGCTGAAGCCATGCAACACCTGGTAGAGCTGGGGGTGGTGATTGTTGAAGTGGGCATGAGGAAGAACAGGGCAAAACCTAGTGCTTCAACTTGTGTCCCTGAAGGAGTCAGAGCTGGGGTCCATTCCCATTCCTTTCTGTTGTTCCCTGTCCTGCAAAAGCTGGCACCAGTGCTTGAAATCCTGGGGGGATCAGTGTCAACCCTCCTTGTTGAAGACAGGCCTTTCCCTAAGGGCAGAGTACTCTGTTCAGAGAAATTGTCTTCAGGGGAACAAGACTTTTTTTCCCAACCAGAGGCTGGCAGCTTGCCACCAGGTCAAATGAACATAACAAACACCCCAAAACAGCTCACCAACACACCAGCATGCACAAGAACCTGTGTGCAACTGACATAGGGGTGGCACTGGAGCAGTCACCTGGACTGCCCCCAAGGGATGCAGACAAACCCAAGAGCCCAGCGCTTGAGGGAGAGGGTGCTGCTGACACCCTGCACCTCAGAGCCTTTCCCATGGAGGGAAGAGGGGACCTGCAGAGCTTCCATGCCCTCTACTCTGCCCAGTACTGAGCTACCCCTGCTACCTGGGATTTCTTCTATGAGAGGACTCCCTTACAAAACCCATGCCACAAAGGTGACAGCTGATGTATAAAGAAATGTCAAGCGTGGATTTAAGGTTTCTCATCCCCCAAGGGTTGGCTGTGCCAGTGCTACTCCTCACGCTGCAAACTGGATGTGGACTGAAATGGAGAGGACATCACAGTTTCCATTTCTCCACTGCAGAAAAACATCTCTTTCCTTCCAGACAGGAATGAACCAGTGTGGAGTAGCGCTGTCAAAAATCCCCACACAGCTTGCAATTACCAACACAGTTGTGTTGCCTACTTCTGGAGCCAGGACTGACATTCGGGTGTTTCCTACCTCTCAGGCCCAGACAACTAGCAGGGCCACCCACTCCTTCCTTAAGGGAGGGCTTGTTCCCTGCTGGGTGCATGAGCTGGCTCTACATGCATTTGCATGTCTTGTGATAGCACCCGTAGAGTCGCTCTTCCAAAATCCCTGCACTAGAGACACCAGGAGTGTAATGAGATGTTATGATGAATAACACCAAACTTGATCCCCACCATGCAGACTTTTGTCCCTGTGCCTGCCTCAGGAACTTGCACGCAGCTCCAGGATGGGTTTTGTGTGATGAAGAGCTTGGCCTTGTAGGACTAACAGGATGCTTTTGCACTTTGGCCCCAGCCCTCCCCACATACTTGTGCATGCACATTTGCACAGACAGTTTTACAAGTGGGATCAGAAGAGAGCACCTTGGGGTCTGAGAGCATGCTCCTGGGTGCCAGAATCCCAGGCAAGCTTTTGCAAGGTCCTGGGACACTGGAAGTGCTTTGCTGCTCCTCTGAGAGCAGGAAAGGGAAAGGGAAAGGCAAGAAAAGGTTTTAAGAACAACCCTCTGCTTTCCCCACTGCTGAGGATCTCTTTCACTTGCACCACTGTCCCTTCTACCCTAAAACAAGGTTTAGCTCACCAGAAAGCGAAGAAAAGCAACAAGAAAAATGGGAAACAAGAGCATAGCAGCAGGGAGAGCCAGGGCCTGGGCCTGGCTGTTCAGGGGAGAGCAAGCCGAGCCATGCCACCAAGAGCTCCCAGGTTCACATCACCTCCGACGTGCTTCCATTGGTGCAGGCATGCCACTTGCATTGCCATAGTGCCAAGGCATAACCCCCACGCCTGCCCCTCCTGCTCCTCACCCATCCCAGCACAGAGCGTGCCAAGGCAGACAGGCATTGGACTGCAGCCAAGCACAGACTTTTTCTAAAGTAAGTTCACCCATCTCCACATTCGCCCAGTCTCCACATTTGCAGCCTAGTGATCAATCTCAGCATCACAGCCCATCCTCACCCCAACCACTGTCTATTGTATAGTCAAAATGACCAGGTATTTCCAAATCTGTTTTGTGGGGCCTTCTTTTCTGGTTAGCATGTCTTATATAGAAAAACCAAAAGACCATCTTTAACAGCTGGAGTACACTGAAAGCACTGTGAGAGCACTGCAGTTGTGACCTCTGTAAGAGCAGAGCAGGAATCCTCCCCCAACAGCATGGGTACTGCCAAGGTGTTATCAGGTTATGCACCGAAAGAGGATGGTGGTACTAGAAACAGTATACAAGGATAGTTACAAGAGCTGCAGTGTTTCTCTACACTGCCTTTCCCCTAAGGCACCTCCACTTGGAATAGTTTTCAGCTGGGCTGACAGACTTGGAAGCTGAACTTCTCTTTAGCAAGAGAATAGGCCTAACATAGATCTCCCCATGGCTTTCTGATAAGGACATGACAGCCAGGAACCACACCTAAGGAGGCTCTTTCTGGGCTTGTTGCAGTCTGCAAGGTCTCTGTCAGCCCTGGCAGAGGATGGTGTTGTTGGGCAGAGAGGGGCTGTGCCATCCGCTCCACAGCAGCCCACTGTAATGTCCTTGGACAGCAGCAGCCTCCTGTCTCCTGAGGTATGGCTGGGATACCAAAGGGAGAACTGGGCACCACTCTCCCTCTTGGACACATTTCTTCACAGAGGGAGTGATTTCCACACGGGCATCTTGAGAGTCTGCTGAGGTTTATCATTAAGTCAATGTGTTGTGCAAGAGGCCCTGTGAGATGTAACAGGAGCTGGGAGCTGCCATTGCACTACGAAAGGAAAGTCAAAGAGCTGTGTCCCCCACCTGGAGATATCACAGCCTTTCTATACCTTATGTCATGCACCTGATGTGTTTTGAAGGGATAAGCCAGCAGGATACATTCTGGTGATCCAAGGTGTCAGCACTTTATTAAGAGGAAGACTGAAGAGAGGTAGAAATTGGCATGCAGGGAATACCTTGCTTTAAAAAAAAAAAAAAAGAAAAAGAGAAAAAAAAGGGAGATAAAGTACAACTTTCTGTGGGAGACAGTCTCTCCACAGGAAGAAGTAGAGGTTTGTTTTAAGGGGGTTTATGTTTTTTTTAACATTACAACTATTTTGTTTCAAAGGAATGGTGTTTCACCTGCAAAACCAGAGTTCATTTTATCTCCACCCACTCCCCATTAATTAACCTCAAAGAACATTTTTACAATAAAGAGATACAATATTAGTTAAACTAATGACTTACATAGACAGAATCATTCCTGCAATCTTGCAGAATGCTTGGAGCAAGCTGACACGTCCTGAGAACTGACAGTGCAGGTTGGGGGGAATGAGGCTCTTGAATAAGGGTTGCACCATGGAAGATCCCAGCAAAAACCCATGGCCTCACCAGCCTCCATCAACTGCTTTTTATAGTGCTGTGACCTAGGCCATGAAGATATGGCACAGCAAAGAAAACACTTCTGGTAAACACAGACAGCAGCTGGAAATCTTCATGGTCTGGTTTTGGGAAAGAAAGGGCAATACCAAGGCAATAGCTGCCCCTTGTGATGACAGGCAGGATGCAAAGCAAGTCAAAATGGCTGTTTTAAATAAAGCCTCGTGCAGGGTGGGCAGGAGAGTGAGCTGCAGGCTGTGCCAGCCTACAGTGTTGGTGAACAGAGAGGCAAAAGGGCTGCTGGTCTGCATGAGTGCTGGGACCTGCACATGAGGGAGAGAAGCAGGCACTCAACATTTCAGCAATGAATTGTGTATGACCAGAGGAATTTTAAGAGGAGACTGAGATGGTAGAACAGGTAAATTCCAGGCACATCAGCAAGGTTTGTCTGTTTCTAGGTTTGACCGCTTTTCCTTCCTCTTCAAATCTCCTAAGTTTCAATTTGCCTTTTCCACAGCCAACACTTCAGTAGTAGCTGACATGAAAGGAAACATCTTGGTGATGCTACAAATGAAAGCTTCAGCTGGCAGGATTTGCTCAAGTTGGAAAACAGACAGGAGAAGATGGCTGCAATGGTGAGGCTGGAAATGGATGCGACTCTGGGAACAGCAACACAGAGCACAACATAGAGTGGTGATGGATACTGGATGCTATAACAAACTGGCAAGCCTAAGCTCCATAGAGGTGTAGCACTCAAAGGCGACAGGAGACACAGGATCTGACTGCCTGAGCACAAGAAAAGTGTTCCAAGATGGAGTCTGAGCAGGAGATGGGAAAAAGGCCAGATGGATTGGTCTTTGGGCAACCTGGTCAAGTGCAAGTTTTTCCTGCCAATGGCAGGAGGGTTGGAACTAGGTGATCTTTAAGGTCCCTTCCAACCCAAACCATTCTTTAGTAAGCAAGTATCAGAGTGAAACATGGTGGACTCAATACAACTAGATAGAGACTTTTGAGAGCTGCTCAGTAGTCACCAAAGAGCCATCAGCAATAGTCTTGAGCAAAAAAACAGGTATCAAGATGAAGTTTGTCAGCAAGGGGAAGGAGAAAGTTGCAAAGTGTATCCCATCAAAGTAATAGGGACACCAGCAGAGAAAAAAACAAAACCACTATCAAAGCAAGAAATAAGAGGGATGGGGAAAACTGGACAGACAGAAGACATCAAAGCATGCATAAGAGCAAAGAGAGAAGACAGAGCAAAAAAAAAAAATTGACCAACACTCTCCTGTCTCCAGAAAAGGTAGGCATGATGCAGGCTGTGAAAGAATGAGGTAATCAGGACCTGGTGGCACAAGACAGGACAGGAGGGTTGCAGTAAAACCATAAAGACTCGCAAGAACAGGTGGGGAGGATGCTCAATATTATCAATGCAAGACACAAGGAGATGGGGAAGGAGGAGCAGGAAAAGATGAGAGAATGGCCAAAGCAAGCCAAAAGCAAAGCTAATGGATGTAACAAAGGCACAGAGCAGTCTCTACTAGTATGGCAACACTAATTAAGAGGATGTGGCACCAAGATATGATGGCAGCAAATAATTAAAGGTTGTTAAGAGGAAGTAATTTAAGGCTAATAAGAGGCAGTAATTTATCAGGAGCCAACAAGAGTAAAGAGTTCGGGAGCAATAAATTCAACAATGGAGTAAAAATAAACAGGCAGAGCAAGAACCAGAGCCACCAGCAGGACAACAAGGACAATGTTGCAGCAGCATATACAATCTGTACACAAATGGCCAGCAGTTGATGGAGGCCCAGATGGAGCTGTCAGGCCTCCTCCCTCTCCTTATTCAAATCTTCCCTGAACATCCATCTGCGCCAGAAGGCACTTGGGAAGATATCAAGCCAGTGATCAGGGAAGACGCATCTTTTTGAAGTAGGACCCCTATTGCACTTGTTCCTGCACCTAGCATCTCAAACAAGAGCCCCTGGGGCAGAGGCTGTCACAGGATGCCCACCATTGATGGGGTGGACAGAGTGGGGATGGATGCGAGGCTGAGGGAGGGCAGCAGCCACCAGTAGAACCCTGAAGGAAAGTGCCATTGCTGGCCTTGCAGACCATAAGCAACATGAAGAACAGGCAAGAGGGCTTAATAGTTGCAGCCTCAGCTAAGGAGTGACAACTAAGCACTTGTCCCAGGAGCAAAGAACCATCTTCCATGGGAGTGGGGAAACAGGAGTCCAGGCATCAACTTTGGAGTGTGAAGGCAGAAGGAGCAGGCTGCCTTTCCCACAGCTCCTTTTGCATCTTTACAGCACCTTCCTAGAAAGCACACAAAGCTTATTATCCATTCTCCTGGCACTTCTGTTCTATCCAGCCCAGTCGAACAGGAGACAACTGCTATTGTTCCTGCAGCAAGGACACCTGTCATTCGCTCATGCCCAATGTCCAAAGTCAGACAGACAGAAGTATGCACCCACTGTTCTCCACATCCAATCTTGAAAATCCCAACCCTGAGCTCAGACTGCTTCAAAGCGAGTGAGTGGCCAGCGACCACGTGCTGGCAGTCAGGTTTGCTCCAGCACTCCCTACCATCAGCTGTCCCTGGGCTTGGCCGCAGCCACAGCAGCCTCATCTGTGCTTACGGCTGGGGACGCGAGGCATGGAAAGGGCTGGCGTGGAATCAGGAGACACACCTTGAGACATGGATGTCGAGAGTGTGGGAAAGAAGCTAACAACATTCATGTTCATCAGAAGGCAGATAAAACCACTACAATAATAAAATTTCATTATGACAGCTAAGGGAGAAGAAACAAAAATTTTTTTGGTTACTGCGCCTATAATAAAGTACAAAGGCACCTGCCTTTGCACTACTGGTTGCACAGGCAGGTTTCAGCCCTGGGTGAGGACTAGAATTCGCTGGTGCATTGTATGTTGTTTTCCAGGTGGCAGATCAACCCTTTGCAGTGTTAACTCAGCCTTCTGTGCCACAAGGTACATGCAAAACACCTTTCCTGGGGTCCTTCTCTTTATGGGAACAGAGAGCAGAGATGGCAAGATTTACCAGTTCAACACAGATGTACAGATTTATGAATTTATGAAGAAAAAGGGAGGATATTAGGGTCCTCACCAACAGCCAAGGACTGTGCTTCACCCTTACTAGGCATGGGAGAGTCCATGTTGGTGTTCGTTCTCAGGACAGAAAACCATTAGAAACCTGTCTTTTATTCTTCATAGTGTTTTGGTTTTCAGCAGTGCATTCAATTTGCAAATTCAAGGGAATAGTATGGGAAAAGTTTCTATTTTTAACAAAACAAGGTAAAAACTTCTGAAGTAATGAACTAGTCCTGGATAAAAAGATTCATCTTCTTGAAAGAGTTTTGCTGCCTTATGTACTCCCACACAATACATTTTACATACTTAGATTTTGCATGCATATATATACATACAATTCTCCTACAGAGTACAAAAATAAATTGATCCATATTATAAGCTCACTCTACATATGCATGGCTTTTTATTCACAGACGTGTGAGAAAGTTTGAGAAAATGAAAAACCATACCAGTCTGAGACTAGAGCAAGGGGCAAGGACAAACGTGGATAAAAGCTGTGTAAATATAAAAGCAGTAAAGCATCCTCTCCTATCTGCTAACTTTTTTAAGACAATCTTTTTCCCTCCCTTATTGTTTTTTTAAGAGAAGTCCATCTATCCTGAACACCAGAGCAACTGACCCAGTGATATAATTACCTCCTCATGAGTCATCCATGTCCTGAGCTGAATCTCCCCACCCTTATCCCAGTAGGAAGGCTTATTTTATATAGTTCCATCAGAGCATTCAGGGTGATGTCTTAAGCACCATTAAAAGCTTAAACCACTACAACAAATGCTTATTCCTCAATTTGACTCATGTCCTCTTTTTTTAAGAAATCCATTAATGACTAAGCATGTTTCATGACCAGCTTCTTAAAATGTCTTTATACAACTTCAACTCACTTTAAAAAGTTTTTCATATTTTTTGCCTCAAATGTTCACAAAATTTAATGATTCTATAGACATTGTTCTAGCTCAGAGTTCACTTCCATTGTGGCATATTCAATACGCTTTGGTGTATTTTTCCTTGTGTCAGTCTGCTTTTCCTCTTCCTGTTCCAGTAATCATGGATTAGAAAGATTACACTTTTCAGGGGAAAAAGCCCATTTTTGAGATTTTGTCCAATGGCTGCTCTCAGCAGTCTGACAACCCTGGCAGTGAGCAAAAGCAGTATTCCAGGGAGGGTCTCCAAATTGTGTCACAGGCAGGGTCTCTGAATTGAGCACAGAAAAGAAACGAACTAAATGTGAACAACCTACAAATGAATCATGAATGACCTATAGATCAGTCATTGCTCAGTGTCTTATTTAGCAAATACTAGAAGGATAATTGCAAGCCTGCACTACCTTCAGATAAAGCTCCTGTGGTTCTTTGAGTATCTTCAGACAAGCTTCTTTCCTTCTCTCTGCTTCTTGTTTCTTATCTAGCTGATGGGACTAGTGATTACTACCGGCTTTTGAAGCCACCTGGGAATCTATTGATGAATAATGATAATACTATGCTACTATCTTGATGGTTTTTCTCAAATTGCTCCTAAAACACTTCCCCACAAAATGTACATGGGGTTCCACTGGTGACCCAGTTCTTACTCCTACACTATATGTCCAGCTGCAGCACAGGGCAGAGGACAAGGACATCGTATTACTGTGGCCCCAAATTTCCAATTCTTCTTAAAGAAAGCCCAGATTTATTGGCATCACTTACTGGACTGTTTTTAGTGAAGTGAAAATCCTTGGGCAAGGACCTGTGGTCTGCCTGAGGATAATAAAAAGATGTACCTGCTCAGCTTTCCAGGGTTTACTGGAACAGCAGTGTTTATGTAGTCCCTGTCCTTTTTTATGGCAAGCCTGAGTCTGAAGCTTATGGGACAGCTCTGAACCTTCCCAGAAAGGCTTCAAGAGCCACACAAGCAATGACTGAAGGCTGTCCCAAGGAGCCATGTACAGAAATGGTCCAACTTCTATCTCTCTCCCAGGTCGAGTCAATGGAAAGAGCTCAGCACTGCTGAAGAGGTCTTTTATTTGGGGCCTAAAAACCAGCCACAGGAAGCCAACATGCAGCATTTAATACCATGACCTACCTCAGAAACAAATGGTACCCACTGTGGTACCAAAAGGTCACCTGTGTGACCAAGGTCATCTGAAAGAAACTACAAGCTTTCATTAAACATATTCAAAAGCATCTCTGCACTGCAACTACAAGACATTTCACTCAAATTCTTCAATCTGCCTTGAGGCCCAGACAAGTCTACAGAAGCAATGTGCAACTTCTTTCACTTGTCTTTTCCCCCTTCTAAATCTAAAGCACCATCTTAGTCATCTTTCCCTCAGGCTTTCTGTCTAGCAAAGAGGAAGGGAAAAACTCACCAGAAACTAAGGGGGAAACCATGTGTGAAGTATAGGTTAGTTAGTGCAGCAATCACTTTCAAAACAGCCTAGGTCATGTTTTCAGAGCCAAGAGTAAGGTTTATCAGGTAGAAAAAAGACTTGCTGTGTCAGTCTCAATCATGAAAGCTGAAAACAGACAGATACTAAGAAAATACTGTCCAAGATATATTACTCTTCTCCAGCAACCTCAAGACAGGTGCCCGAAGAAGAAACCAACCTCCAAATCCCACTATTGGAAAAGAGACAATCTGAAGGAGAAAATAACACCCAAATCAGAAAAAAACACAACTCCCAGTGTAGGACTCCTGTATGAATGTGGTTTCCAATTTGTGCCTTGAGTTTTTTCCTATCAGATCTGAAGAAATACTGTAAGATTAGATACTGGTCCATTAGCCAACAACAGTCAGGAAATTTTGCCAGGAAACAGAGCTGTCCACATAGGCTTTGTGTGCAGATGAGCATTCCCAGATAGCAAGGCTACCTGTCAGGAACAATTTCATTTTGGGGATAGTTCTGACTTGTTTAGGGGCAGAAAAAGCAGTGCAGGGGCAGCAAAGAAAGGAAGTGGAATGCTGTTTGAAAGGTGCTCTGATGTCTGGGGGTGCCACTTGCCTTTCTAAACCCAAGTGCAGGCCTGTGTTTGCACCAGCAACACTGGTCCTCATCCTGTTCATCAGAAGTAAAAGGTAGCATTATCAGAGGCTGGATGACACTTCACCATCTTGGTCAGGATTCAGTTGTAGGACCTTCCTAAGCCACCAGTATAACAGGCCAAAACTACCATCAAACACTCAAAAAAAGTAATAGATAATAATAGAAGAATTTTGTTTCAATGCATTGAAATACCAGGTCAATTTTTGGCTGATATTTAATTGCAGGAACCTATTCTTTATCTTTACGTGTTCAATGTACTTGAATCATCCTCAGCTCTTCTCTTACACAGAAGAGAATATATATTTTTAAAAGAAAGGCAAGCAGATACACAAACTGTCACGCAAGAAGAGCAAGCAGTTCATGTCACATCTTTGCAGTCACTTCTATCACACCCAACCTCTCCAAGAGTGCACTTTCTGGCTGTGTTTTTGTTTTCTGATAAAAATATAAAATGGGCAATAGATGTGGGAAATGTACTGTTTCCATCTCCAGAAGCAGAACACATTTCTTGTAAATCCTGGATTGCCACCTTCCACAACTCCAGCCAGATGAGTAGCCCACAAAAAAAATCAAAAAGCAACCCTTTACTGAGGTTTGGGTTACTTAGACAAACAAATCAGAAACACCCTGGGAACAAAGCACCATGTGTCTAAATATTCCTACTCAGACCCAAGCCTGAGTCTCTTCTGCCTCTACTCCAACCAGAGAAATAAATAGCAAGCCTGCATACACATCAATAAAAGATATTCAGCACTTTGCTAGCACCATAAGTTTTCAGGGAAACACCATTAGCCTGCAAAATATTTAGTGTTGCTTGCCCTTCAATAAAAAGGGATTGTTTCTAATAGCTAGTATCATGTCAGATATGACAGACCTTTCCAAGATCACAGAAAAACAAGTCAGAGTAGGGATACTTTATGGTGAAATTGCCTACTGAACTCTAAAGACAACGAAATTAGGCTTTAGGCAAATTAAATTAACTTCAAACACTTCTGTCTCCCCTTAAGAATTTTCTGACTTGGAGTGCCAGAGTGAGCCTTCCAGAAGGGCACAAGTGCCACTGAAAGCACCACCCTGCTTGCTAAATGCCTCTCACCAGCAGCACCTACTTCATGCTCAAGCATTGGCTGAACACATCCTAATGCTCTGCCAACCTTACAAGCCCAAGGGACTTTATCCCTTTGTGAGATGACTCAGTCAATACCACCCAGAAAGGAGTGCCACACAGCAGATCAGGCTGATCCGAAGGGCCAGAATATCTAATCAGCAAACCTTTTTCCTGTATAATCACCTCTTGTAAAGAAAATTTAAATTATCTGGAAACAGTACTATTGGGCTCCTCATGTAAATAAAAAGTATATACCTAAAGCAGGGTCACTTGCAGTGAGAGGGGCAGATGACAGCATTTTCAACATGATCCAGACCCAATTAGCTGTTCATATAAAGCAGTGCCATTTCATCTTTGCATATCCTAACTAGAAATTCAATTCCATTTCCAGTCTCTATTGTCATTTCCCAGTCTTATCTGCTAAACAATGCACAGTTTCCTTTCTCAATCACCTTACCTCAGCACCAAAAGCCATTTTTTAGACTTTCAGCAATGAGTTTTCACACAGGGCAGGAGCAAAGGATCTGCAAGCTCACCCCTGAAACACTCAATTTGCTGCAAGGTGATTTTCCCGTTTTCTCCTCGTGAAAGATGCACCAATATCAGTGAAGTCAGACTGAACTCATGAAGCACTACCAGCCTAGCCACAACAATTTGAGTAAAGGGAATAGATTAGTCTGGTATCAGGCCTGTGAGCATTCATTAGCAAGTTCCCAGGGAAGAGCTGTGAGCAGGGTAAGCCTGCAGTAGAGTACCTCAGAACAGAGAGGGCTGCCTCACGTGGTCAATCTCTTCAGTAACTCTCCCCATATTTTCTTCTAAGTATGCACCCAGGCCCTCCCTGCATCAAATATCTTGTTTCTACCACATCATCCCACTATCTCTAGGAATTGCATTCTACTGTCTGTGTGCTTGGTACCTCCATCAATAGCTTCCAGCTCTCATGCTGGAAGGGAGAAAAAGCAGTTTCTCTGGCCTGTCATGCTTCTGTGGGACTGCCCTAGTTTACTCTGTTGCTCCCTGCAAATAAACTCCTCCACATCTCTGGGCCTCTTCAAATCCCCACACTTTCACCTGAGGGGCACCCTCACCACACAGAGCACTAAGGCAAGGGCAGACAGGAGGTTTATACAATTGCATAGAAACCCTCTTGATTTCTTCATTTCCTTTCTTACAGATCCTAGCATTTCATCCACTTTTCTCTCTTGGCTATTGCAATCTCCCAAGTTTAATGTTCAGCAAGGACAGGCTGTCATGGCAGCTCTTCCTCCTGAAGGATTACTGCCAGCTCAGAGCCCACTGTTTTATCTGTAAAGCGAGGGTAGCCTGTCCCTACGTGTATGGCCCCCTTTACCCACACAGACTGCAACCTGTGCTAAGGTGACACTTGTGCCTGAGCTGCAAGAATTGAGAACCAGGGCAAGGAAGTCATGGCAACATGACCTTGTCAGAACTGCTGTCATTCTTTCAAGTACACAGGGACACTTGTTCAGATAACTTCCAATTTGGACAATCTGGTGATTATTATCTCCATTTGGGGCATATCTATTAAAAACACAGGCAGTAGAACTGCACAGTGCACAACCCACAATATCCAAACACCACCTTCAAAACCAGAAGCAAACATGGAAAGCATAAACAGCAGAATGGAAAGACTTCATTTCATCCTTAACAAATGGCCTTTCAGCCTCACAGTGTTACTATGCTAAATCAGATTTAGCTCCAGCTTGATTTCATTGTCATTGTTTGTATCACACACAGTAACAACCAAAATTTAATTATCATGTTTATTCAAACACAAGTTACACATGACCCTTCAAGAAATACATTGCAACTAAGCTTCCACATATCAGATTTTTTTCATTTAGCTTGTCTACAAGACATACTTTGTCAAAACAGCACAATTAGATTAATTATATGTTTATGGCAGAGAATTGCATGTGATGTAAAAACAGTTTAAGAGCAAAGACCATACAGAGAACGCATTACTGGATTACAGCCCAGCATGGATCATTCAGATAGTAATAGGAACGAGTTTTCTCCAACAGAACACAAGTATACAGCATCATTAGTATACATGTTGCATTAATAATCATAATTATTAAAAAATAGAAAAACATTAACTTCAAATATTACTTGGCTAGCCACTATACCTATAAGGTAAAATCATAAATGGACTAACTCTGCTTAGGAGGTGGAAAACATTAAGCCTCTAGAATTAACTAGAGCTCAATTCAGTAAGCTACTTATGCATGTGCTCAAGCCCTACTAGTGGGGCTTACACATGTTGAAGTATTACAATTAACATGGAGATTTCAGCATGTATCAACAGTTAAGTACATGCTAAATACTTGCACTGAATCAGAATCATATGCCTTAAAGTGCAAGTTACATATACACTATAGAAGTCATGATCTTTCTCTCTCAATCTATAGTTCCATCAAAATTAAAACCCATACTGGGTACAAGAAAAACTGATACAGTCCCCTAAAGAAGCATGGATTTCATGTTTTATTAACAACTCCAAAAGCATAAACAAATCAGTGCTAGGGACAATCTACCTTAACTGTACTTTCCATCTTCAGTCTTTCAAAGCAACAGAATTTACCCAATTTGCACCAGTCCAGTATTAAAACTCTATATGCATTCTGCAAGTTCTGGATTGAGGAACTTGTTTCTTCAGATCATTCCCTAAGTGATCAATAGATTCTTAGAACTATACAGCTGTACAAAATAGTGCCAGTAACTATATACAATCCTGCATGAGATACTGGAAGAAAGTTAAAAAGTTACATAAATAGATGTTCAACTTAAAAAAAAAATCTTTCTCTTATACTTGTGTTATTTACAACACAACAGAAAACTCTGTAATGTGGAACTGTATCAGCCCTCTCTGAAAAGAAGAATTCCTGTAGAATTGCCCTTGTCTAGAAGACGTCTATATGGCTCTTTAAATAAAATCAGTCTTGCCCTAGCTGTGAAATCCAGGTATCCAGGCAAATGTTCCACATACTTGGGAATGAAACATTCCCATTTGGTCAGGGGAATTTGATTGTTAGGGTTTGCGGTTTTTTTTACTTGTATATAACCCACTATATAATAGTGAACAAAATGCTTTTGTTTCATGGAAACAACTAACATTTGCCCACACCAGGCAAATGGTCTATTTACAGATACATTAGGACTGCCTGACTGACAGTGAGTGTGAGTTGCTGAACTCCAAGAAACATGGAGCTTAAAACGGCACTCTCTGCTGAATCGCCTTCCCTTTTAGGATACGTCTTATCTGGAGAAGACAAAAAGACAAAAACATTGGTATTCATCATCCTAAAGTGAGCCATAATCTGAAAAAACCCCACCCTAGATCCAGTTTTGCATTCCTCATTTATCTAAGTTCTGAGTTCAGTTACACCAAAACTGATCCAATTTTACAGCATTTGAACCAATGAAGGCAATAGTTAGCAAGTCAGTTGTGTTTAAGTTACTAACCTCTTAGGCCAAGAGTCACCCTTTTTATCATGTACTTGTATAGCTCCCAGGAAAATGGGATTTCCTTCATCTGTTACTCAGGTCATGACTAATTATGACAAGAGCAACAAAAGCACAATCTAGGCCATACTGAGATGAACAGGAGGAGGAGTATTACCTCCAGTATGTTTCGAGGTTACAAAGATAGACTTTATCTTACCAGGAAAAAAGTTTTTGAGATGCAAAAATTAAGAGCTACAAGTGAAACCTAAAATTTCGGGTCTCTGTGTATCCTGCCTGATCTTGACATTGAAACTAAAGAGCTCTGAATAAAATGCCATTTGCTAAATCTTTTTCCTTAAAATCTGCAACTCAAAACCCAAAAGAAACTTTTGAAAGGGAATAAAGTTTTTTTGCAGATAGGGACAGATGGAAGGAGAGGGCTATTATAACAATTTTTTTACCTGTTCTCCTACAAGGCTATCAGGAACCAGGTGAACTGGCTGTTCATTCTCCAAGTTTCTGGCACTCGGATCAGCTCCCTTACGCATCAGCAGGCGCACAGCATCCAGCTGGCTTACCCGATACTGCAGACTGGCAGCCACATGAAGTGCTGTGTTGCCATTGTAAGCCTGAAAATGACAAAGTAACTCCATGAAGGAAAGGTGGTGGCAGGAGTCTCAGGACACTCATGGTGCCACACATGAGCATATCCCAGATTATATCTGCATTACAGGAAAATCAGCATACCTTTGCATTAACAAAAGAGAGACAGTTGGGCAGCTCCAAAAAGAGACGAATGAGCTCCAGGTTTGCTTCTTCTGCTGCCAAATGTAAAGCAGAGCGACCACTTTTGCGATCCTATCAAAAAACAAACTGTTAATCTTCCCTACAGGTGCTTCACCTCTCAAGGGTGAACATGCAGACAAAAACAGAAAGCAAAGAAACTGCAGAGTGTTGAACACACTTGCACTACAATTCATCAAAAGTCAGTCTGAATATATATTTTAATATCAACATCTAATGAACAATGGACATGATCTCACCTAGAGCCAGGCTTACAAAATGTAACATTTGGTATTTTGGCTAAGTAATGGTCTGGCCCAGCACAGACCTGAACTGCACAGGTAAGCAGTTTTTAATTAAACACTGCAGTTCAAGAACAAAGTATGATCAGTAGTCTATTACTGCGGATACTTCAGAGTGCTCCAAAGATACTCTTACTTTTACAACATTACTAACTACAGCCAGTGTAGCATCATTCTTAATGCAGAAATTAGACTGTCACCTCCCACATTCCCCAGGGTTCATTTGCATTGATAATACCTTTCTCTGAGTAAGTGCAACATTCTCATCCCATTTGGGTAAATTAAACTGTAGGGAAGCTTTCAAATTAGTCTACTTCCTTTGTAATAAAGCTGAAATGCGGCATGGGAGAAAGGGACGTGTTCTGCTTCCACATCCTCTCTGGATCTGGCACTTCAGACTAAAATCATTTTACTCACTTTTGCTTCGACAGAGGCTCCCATTTGTATCAGAGTCTTGATGGTTTCTACCAGGCTCTTGTTTCTCAGCAGAAGTTCCTGGACCTCAGGGGAGTGAGGTGGCTGACTGTTTTGGAGTTCATGCAGCACAGCATTATGGGCCAGAACCGCACAGTGCAATGCTGTCATACCTTAACATAAACAAACAAACAAAAAAACCCCCATCATTAATGAACAAACACAATACAGAAGCATTGACTGGCTGCTTGTTTCAAAGGCTAGATAAAAGAGCTTCTCCTCCCATTAAGCCCAGGGGCAGTTCCATATTTGTAAGTGACAGTGACTGCTCCTAGGCAGCTTGTCCGTCACTGGAGGAGTTAAGTAGCAACCGACTGTGGGATCTCAGCCAGCAGATAATGAAATAATCAATTTCTAATATATTTTTTTACAAAATATACATTAGAAAGAGCTGTTTATGAAAAAGACTTCTAAATAAAGCACCCCTCTAGTGCCAGAGATTCTGGCTACTGTATCCACTGATGTAACGCTGGCACTCAAATGTTTTAAGCAGGAGCCAACTACTACCCAGGCTCTCCATGCCAAAAATGGCAATCACACGCAAGAGGAAAGAGATCCTGACAGACACAGACTAACCATGTTTTTATCTGACAGATATGTCAATTGTAACTGTAGAATTCAATCTGACAAAGAAATACTCCGTTTTTATTTCCCAGAATAACATTCACATCAGCAGCTATAAAACATTGTAACATCCAGTAACTCTGTAAATTATAAACTCTTAACTACTCACCATCATAGTTTGTTGCCTCAAGGTCCACATACTGATTGCTTCCCATAGCTCCTTTCTGGATTGCCTACAAAAGTTGGGAAAAGGTACACATTCACGTCTTGCCCAAACCACATACTCCTTCAATTTTGTATACAGTCTTACTGCAACAAAGTTGCAATAAATAACAGCATCCCTAGAAGTGTTCAAGACCATGTTGAATGGGGGGCTCTGAGCAACCTGATCTATTGAAAGGTGTCCCTGAACACAGCAGGCTGGCTAGAGCTAGATAATCTTAAAAATCCCTGCCAACTGAAACAATTCTATGATTCTGTGATTAAGAGGAGACTTATTTATTGGTTTGGCAGACTAGAGGATTGCACCAGATTGCTTTAAAACGTTGGTGAGAACCTTAATGTGAAATTCAGTCTCACTTTAAGCAATTGGTGTAGAGCCCTGAGACACACTCACAGGGCTACCCAGAGAGAAAAATAAAGGGAGGTGTTTACAGAGTTTCCCAAGATAACTAATACAAAGTGTAAGCGTTAACGGCCGGGGCAGAGCTGCGCCCGCTGCTTCTTACCTGGAGGACCTGGGCATGCCCCTTCTCAGCACAAACATGCAGCGGCGTTCTACCCCAGCAGTCTGTGGTGTTGACTTGAGCCCCCAAGCTAACCAAGTCCTGCACAATGAGATGCTGGTTGGCAGCCACAGCAACCTGGAAAGCGCTCTGCAAACATCAAGAAGAAAATTTAAGCTATTAGTCATCTGATCTCTAACAGGAAAGAGCAACTAAAACAAATAAAAAGCATAGCTACCTGGTATTATTTAAGCAGCGATTATGAATACTAGGAAACCAGGACAAATGAAGCAGAGCACATAGTTTTACCAGCTCAAGGTGATCCCAAGAAGTATTAATAGCTCAAGGTTAATATTAGTATGCAGGCTAAATCTTGGGGTTAATATTAAATAAGCATTTCACCACATCTTTCTCGAGGTCCAGACGTGCAGGAAGCAGACACTCAGGTGCACAAAGCAGGTGCAAAGATTTTTGAGAACCTGACCTGGCCATTGTGCTCTTTAATATCCAGCATGTGCATGGCAGCCATCTTCCTTGCAAGAACGTAGGAGAGTGCTCGACGGCCCTGGGCAACAGCGATGTGAAGGAAGCTGCAGGAAGGAAGGGAAACAAAATTACACCACCACATAAACCGGGGCTCAAGACATTAGAGATCCAAACATATGGCAGGAGTGCTACGCTGCCAGCTTCAGACCTTTTCTGCATAACTAAGACAGGAATATGGGTACTTTCTTACCAGAGCAATTTAAAGCATCCAAAGTAGAATGTTTTTGTGCCCATTAACCAAAGTCTATAGACAATATAAAAACGTCATCTACTCAGTGTGCTGCAACTCTGTATCATAGCCATCAGCAAGACCACATTTTGCTTGATTAGCTGAACTACTGCACTGATGACACAAACACTGCTAATGAACAGCTTCCACTATATTCCCGCAGTCCACCAAAACCCAAACAGAAACATTCCCCAATCTCCCACAAAGGAAACACTGAGATAAGCAGCACTCACGTGTCTCCATCAGTGTCTTTTGCAAGGAACTGGTCTTGAGATATGCTAGCCAGTTTGTTTTCTTCCTGCTCCACTTGCCATTGAAAAAATGACTTGCCCAGCTGTGTTGTGCTTCTGGCAATGTTTTGGTCAGGTAGAGAGACATTCAAAGTAGCCAAAGAGACACTGCGCTCCAGACTACCACAGATGTTGCTGGAAAGCAAGCTGAAATTCGGGGCATGAGGGGCAACCTCAGCCTGTGGATGGGCACTGGTCAGAGGCTGGAGGGAAGTGGAGATGCCCTCCGAGCCTTCAGAGTCATTCAAGAGGGAGGAGAAGCTCTGTGATGGGCAGTACTGCAGTTCATGGCTCTCAAAGGTGTTCTGCTGGTAAGCAGGAGACTGGTCACTGGCAGCAAATGGCCTGTACTCCAGTGAAGCATCTGAAGGATAACTCTGTGACAAATCATGGTTCTGGGATGGGGGGAACTGGTAATGTTGTGGCGGATCAAGTATATGCTGGTTGGTCTGATCTTGGAATACTTGGTACTTCTGGGACGGGGAGAAAGCCTGTGTTCCTGGGCTGTCCTGGTACTGCTCACTGGGTGAGCTGTGATTGGAGACTGAGTGCATCCAGCTAACCTGCACTGTGTTCAGGGAAATGGGGCTTGACTCATTCTTGATGTTTATGATGTTCTGAAGCAGATCAGAACTGCTCTCGTGCTTTGCATCATTTTTATGTGTCTCCTCCATGTTATCCATAGAAGTTGGTGTCTGGGGTGGTGTCTGACAGAAGGGGAAAAAAAAAAAAATCAAAATAAGCCCCAGAAAGTTAGAGATATAGCTGTATCTGGTAGTCTCTAATTGTATAAAGCAAAAATTACTACAGACTTACCAGGAGATGTGGGTGAATATTAGCTTGGCGTTTGAAAGAAGGTCCATCAGAAAGGAGCTCAGGAGCCTTTCTTTTGCCACTGTGACCTAGTATGCTCTTCAGCTCTGCTGAAAAGAAAATAACTTTAAAATCCATTTTGAGGCTACTCTTACAATTGATTTAATGATGCAGGGTATGTATAAAAGAAATAGTTTACCTGTGTATGGCTCGTAGTTCACCAATCTTCCTTGTGTCTTTTAAGAAAAATCAGATTATTCTGTTATTACAATGATATTTCAGGGGAAAAAAACCCAAAACAAACAACAACAAAAAAAAACCCACCAAGAAAGCAGCAATGACTTCCTTCTATAAACACAGAATATACCTTATAGTAATTCTAGTACATGGTTGTCTAACCCTGAATTAATTGCTTTTAATTAAGGTTAGAAAATGGAAATACTTTCATGAAACTTAAGTAAAACCACCATTTTTCTTTAGGCTTTTAAAGCTATTTGTTACAATACCACAAAACCCAAGAAAACCTAGAGAAAGACACTGTTCCCTTCTGAGTATTTTTTTTAAACATAAATAAGCCAGTCAATTTTACACTTCTTCAATGCCGTGAACTTTCCTATGCAAAAATCTTCTGGTGACTACACTTATCTAGGAAGCTTGCAAACACACACTCAGAAAAACCATTGTAATAAAGCCAAAAATACCCTTTAATCTTCTCAGAATTTCCTGTATTTCTTTCTGTCTTTTCAGACTGGAAGGGCCTGCCTTCATACTGTGTGCACTCCACAGAGAGGCACAAGAGCATGACAAACAAATCTCTTCTGAGAAGAATCCCCAACCCTTCCAATGAATGATCTCATTGCAGTTAACAGGGAGTTTCTGTGGTTTCGTAACACAAAGGTGTCTTTACCCAAACTCTCTTTAGAACATAAAGCTTAGTAAGAACATTTTTAAGTGCCTCCTTCTCCGAGCGTAAACCTTCTCATGGATTTCTTCCCTGCTGTATTCTTCCATTACGCATCGAAAAGCAAAAACACTAATTCCAGCCACATCAGATAAAGCAACAGCTCATTACTAGTGTTATCGCAAGGTGCTTTTCTGCCAGCTTCAGTAACCATTAAAAGTCAGTGTGTCAGCGCAAAAAATGCGGGTTACCTTGCTTTCCTCGGTGGCGGGGCCCGAGGACATCTGCTTGCTGCTCCTGAAGTGCAGCAGGAGCTCCTTCACGGAGTTCTTCACACGGACTCCCTGGAAAGGTCCTCTGTGCTGCTTTCCACCCCCCATGTGTTGGTCAACTGCGGGGACAACGAGAAGAAAATCCGAGTTTAAGCCACTGATTCCGTTTTCAAATAACAAAAAAAACAAACAAACAAAAAAAAAAACAAAAACCAAAAAACCAACAA
>VWZF01006234.1:333089-363532 GCA_013396755.1 Sclerurus mexicanus | reverse complement strand
AAAAAAAAAAAAAAAAGGTCTAACTAGCAAAAAAGAAATCACATGCCACAAAGTGATAAGCAAACTGACACTGGAGTTTTGTTTGGAGCAGTAATGTGGCCTTCTTTCCAATATCCCTAGGTGACATTTGTCCCTGACTGCTGGTCACCCAGTCTGGCTGAGGGACAGGCCAGGGTATCACCCTTTCCTGAAACTCCTCCAGGCAAGCCATAAAGTCCCAGCTGAAAATACCTGGCTTCCATCTAAAGTGCTTGCAAACTTACCCACCCCCAGCCATACACAAGACTTCAATGACACCATGGTACACACATGCCCCCAAATACTTGGGGTCTAAAAACCAGACCACAATTTATCCTCTGCAGTGAGCTGCCTTCCCTGCCTGCCAGGTACAGGCACGGTTAATGAACTGGGGTACTGCATAATTGACCTCCTGTGGTAAGCCAGAGAATCCTTCACCAGATGATGAAAAGAAGTTTATGGTTTGGTTTAATAAATTCCATAGCATAACAAAATTTAAAGTGAAATTTAAGCTCATTAAACTTACTTCTTTTCATTCCCACAGATTTTTTTTTTCCTGAATTAAAAGAAAGCAGATATAGATCCCTATTTTTATACATTTCCCTGTGTTGTCTCACTCTGCATCATCACAGGTTACTCCTCTCCTGTTGAAGCTGGCAGGCTTGTGTGCTGATGATGCTCTGCTATTCCAAAATTAATGATGAGCTGCCAGGAAAGAAATTGTAATCAAGATTATACAATACACCTGCTTTCACTAACAATGTTTCTTCCATTCAATGCTCTTAGATTTCCATCTATCCATCCATCCATTCATCTCTCCACCTAAACTCTGGAAAGCTATTACATACTCCCCTGGAAAAAGCAGGGTGCTTCAGAAAGGGTTGTCCAAAACAGCTAAGCTATTTAGGGATATTTGGCTACTAGGTTCACTGTGGGCTTTCAAAGACCCCACCATTCTTTGTGGTTTCTTCACTCCTGGTTGTTACCCATTCATTACCTTACCAAAAGCCAATCATTATTCCATACCCAAGCCCAAAGCACACACAATTATAACACAAACCCCTTGGAAAGTTACTAGAAGAAAAAAAGAGTGCCAATATTTTTCCAATCCATTAGAGGTTTTTTAAGCAACAAATCAAATAAAATTATAACAGCATACCTTCATGTCGGAGGACCGAAGTTAGAAATATCTCTACAGAAAACAAGCCAGTTCTTTGCACCCCACTGTCAAACGAACATTCTTTATGACCATGCCTGTGTGAATGACTGCAAGGTTCCTCTGAGGTTTAATGGTATGGAACAGAGAAGCAGTGATAAGGAAACTTTTTTTCCCCTCTCTCACAAAGGTCCTGCTTACTCTGGCTTTCTGGTAACAAAAGAAAGGGAAAAAAAAAAAAAAGAGGAGAGAGAGAAAGAAAAATACCCTAAACAACACCCCACAAGTTTATTACAGCTCCAGGCTGAGTACTCACAGGGCAACTTTTATTGCAGTGGATCACACACCACTTATCTTTTGGCTTTGGTTAACCAGAAGGGAAAGGGGATGTTATGACATGTGAGGGGAAGTGGCAGGGTGGAGGAGGACAGTGGCGTGAGTGTGGCTCCCTGGACTTTTTCTGCACTGTGGAATTTCCCAGGTAGGGTAAGCCCTGGCTGGGGACATTCCCCTGCCAAAGAGGCTGGCAGGAAACCCCAGGCTGGCGTAACACTGCCAAAAGAGGGGCTAGAAGACACTGACAGGACATTCACAGCAAGATTAATGAAAAGGTGTGGTAAACAAAGGGCCTAAGAGAAACCTGCAGGTGCAACACGGTGGGGTTTCTTTCCTGCCAGGGTCAGGTTCTCCTCCTTGCCCACCTCCTGCCTGCAGTGCTGCCTGTATGGCCACAAGCAGTCAAGCTGCATCTTTTAGCCCTTTTCTGTCTTGGCACTACAAGGTAACCTGGACAAGCAGGTGTCTGCATAGCAGTTCCACGGGAAGCAAAAGAGATGGAGTGTCCCATAAGGAAAAAAAAACCAACTCCAGCTTTGGGAGGTGGCTCAGGACAAATACCTCTCCTTAGTGACCATGTGGATTTCAGTGGGACTGATGCTTTAAGGTTTGTAAGTATATAAATTTTACTACAGCTTTTACCCCTTTAGTAATTTTAGGATAGAGCTTTTAAATAAATACTTTTGTACCAAATTCCAAAATGTTGTTTATGTTCTTCATCAAGGATTTCAGTAGACAGAGATTTTTCAGCAAGCTAAGGTACATCTAATCTGAAGCAAGTGTTGAAGAACAAGATATATGCAGCACGTTCCTTGATATAACTTTAGTCAAAGCTATTCAGAAGGCCCCAAATCCTTGAATTTGCTTCAAGCAGGGCAGAAGACCTGAGGAAGATGAATAATGAGAGACCACCCACCCAATTCGGGGAGCTGGGCCTAAGGGTGGGCCTGAGGGAGGTCCTGGGGACAGACAATTTTTGGGACTGATGTATCCGATTAGATATGATAATTAGCTAATATTATAAAAGTGTAAAAGCTGTCCTGTGTACATGTGCTAATATATTTTATGCACCTTAAAGCACTTCAATTAAAGACTTGCTCTCTACCTTACTGTACCAAAATTGTCCAGAGAATTTTTCTTTGGTTGTAGGCAACAGGACTTTGCCCTCAGAGAGACTGGAATGAGTTTCACAGGGCTAGTATCAGTGTCAAAGCTCCATACAGCCAGCAGCCTGATTAAAATGGGGGGGGGGCGGGGCGGATGTAAGAAAAGAATAAACAGAAAGAAGAAAAGTACTCCCCTCTGTCACAAATACATCAGATGTAAAACAGTCACCTGCTCCGGTAGATATGAATAACCTTCAGCTTGAAAGAAGTCTCCAGGATTTTCCTTAAAGGTGAGTAGGTCCATCTGAATCATATTCCTTTTTCTTCTACTCCTCTCAGCACTGGCACAGAGCAGGATTCACCATGCGTATCAAATATGGTGAACAAGGACAGGACACCCAAACCTTTTCAGAGCAAACACCCCCCAGCCTGAGTGCTTTGTGTTATCCCCTTCCGACTGCAGTTAACTCCTACAGTTCCCAGCTGGCACCAACAAGACAGAAGCACTGGACCACTTATCCCCTACCTGCTATGTTCCCAGTGTCTCCTGCAATGGAACATAGATGTTAAACTTTATTCCCACCTTGCCCTGCCTCAGCAAGCTGCAGGAGGGAGGGAGGAGAAAACATCTCTATCCCAAGGTGATAATTTTGAAACCTTGCCCCTGCAGGCAAGAAATGCTGCGTGGGCTCCACCTTCCTGTTCACAGATGTATTATATCATTGGAACGTGTTCAACTGATAATCTTGATGGGATCAATACTTTTCTTTGAAATAAGGATGGTTTGTTCCAGCTGGGGCTGGTATTTGTTTGCTCTCTGGAGGCCCATGGTGCCCTCAGTCTTGTCCAACACGTGGCAGGGCAGTGTCTCAGCTGGATCCAACATCACAGGCAGCAGGAGCAGCACCTGGAGCACCACTCCAGCTCCTACATCCCTTTTTCCCAGGTGTTGCTGCCTCTGGAGTTAGGGCAGCTCAGATGCTCTGGCTCCTAAAGCCCTGGGGAACACTTGTTATCAGCTGTACATGCCAGGGATGTCAGGCCCCTCCTGGGCATCACTCACCTGTGCAAACATGCATTTCCTGCTGCAAAGAAAAGGAAAATCCAAGTCTGACAAGAAAAATAATGGGCAGAGTAACAATGCCATGGCTGATATGTGGCAGGGCAAGATAAAAAGTCATTACTTCAGTTAGAAATGAAAATAACTACTTGTAACAAGGTTTGCTGCATAGCAGAACAGGGGCAACAGGACATCAGGAAGAAATGTGTTAACACATGGAACCTTCATTTCAAACAGCAGATACGAAATTTCTGGGATTGGAAGATACACATATGCTCAACATATTTGACAACAACGTAAAATAATTCTAATATCTGCTTGTCACTGGAGCTCCTGATTTTTTTTTCCATTGAACTTTTAAGACAAGATCTTTTTTCTGTAAAGGAACTTCCTTTTTTCTATTTTTACTTATCAAAGCAAAAGCAAAAACAAGACACAGCAGACACAAATAGTAACAATACAAATACATGGCGAAAAATATAGAGGTGGAGCAGAAAGATATGAAACTATTAGAAGGAAGAAAGAGCTAAAGACAGAAATAGCTGCCGTGCCAACAGCAAGTGACAATTCCCTGAGAGAAGGTGACTCAGAGAGAGGGCAGGCGGGACTGGAAAGCATGAGTCACCCAGCTCAGGGAAAACCAGAAGGTAGGAAGGAGTGGAAAGAACTGACTGCAGGATGGCAAGAGGGGAAAAACCCTGTGAATTTGTCATGGTTCTTTCACTGCAGATACTTGTGCCATGCCTCTCACCTGCTGTACTCCCACAGGCATGTCCCATCTGGAAGTTCTTTTGTGAGATCCTTCAGAGTGGGCTGCCATGTCACAGCAGTGCTCTAGTCCTTGTCATATAAATAGTCCTGATCATTGCAAACAACCTGCAGCAGAGATTTAGAGTGAAAAGAAAGAGCCCTGTACCAAACTAAACTAAAATCAACAGGTGCATAGAGAAGGCCCAAACATGGGGGCACTGGGTGAAAAGCACTTATCTATTTTTGGAGCTGATCAGGGAAGGAAGAGAATAACAAGTGATGGGGCAGGACAAAATTTTTAACAGGTGGGTGACCCAGACAACGCTGACTGCCATAGCATGGTCTTGCTGTCAGACCACACAGCCTGCTCAGTTTTCCATGTTTCAGAAAGAACTGGTGTGAGGTATACAGTTCTATCCCAGTAAAGTTTACTCCTCTGGATGTTCTTGTGACTTAGGGGAAAAAAAAAATCACATTTACAAGAATATTTAGGGTAAAAAAAAAAATCAACCTCTGAAGGACAGTCTTCATTCTAAGTTACCAACTTCTACATCATCAACTGAGTCATCAGCACCAACTCTAGAATGAACTCCAAGTGTAAAAGCTTCATTCAGTGCTGTTTGTGACATCTGTTTTCAAAATACAGCTACCCAGGAGTTAGAAAACAAACCACCACAAGAACTATTATGTTGTGGCTTATGTTTTTCATTTGAGAGTCATCCCAGGCTCTTTTTCAGTGCCTCAAAGCCCTCTTCTGGCCACATTCATTAAGGATTCACTAATGTATTAAGCCCACGCCAGCTGACACAGTTGAGATGTAGGTGAGGGCACATTACACTTCCATTTAGATTTAGTGATGTGTTCACTCTGCATCTGGGCCTCACACAAAGCAACTTACACACTCTTAATTCTCTAGTATTCTCCCACAAAACTCCTCTTTCCCATTCCATGCAGAGAAGCTCCTGTACAATTAACCATGACAGACTTGCAGAGCAGACCAGTTTAAATCATCCCAAAAGTCTATGGAATATGCCCACAAAGGTTAGTAAATACCAACAGAGGAGGACACAGTAATTTGGACAGGATTTTAGAGAGTCACTGCCCAGGTACAAGCTAGGTTCCATTCCATCAAAGTTTGTGTCTGGATGACAAGTACTGTGGTGAATTCAGAAAAGACTCAGAGATCCAGATTCAGGGAAATAATAAAATATTTTCCTGATTTCAAATGCATTGATCTTGCATTGTAAATAGGACAGCTAATGTTAGAAGTTGTCAAATACCTTGCTAATTGGGAATGCAGGACTAAACCATGGGGTGAACACAAGAAGCCCCATTCCAACCAGATCAGAAACCACGTGGTCTCAGCTCTTTGCCAGCCCTGGTGAGCCTCCTGTTCCTCTCTCTGGTGGTATGGGGCTCAAGGCCCTTCCCTGCCAAGCACCTATGCCATCTCAGGCAAGTTACATGCCTCCTGTGAGTCACCACAGCCTCTGAAAAGCACATGACACATAATGAAAGCTTGTCTGTGCACTCCTCATTTTGATTATAAATGCTTTGGATTTGTTTTAAAAAGTACCCCAGCTATGATATCTGTCACATCTACAAACGTGAAAACCCAATATACCTGGCTTCAAACTGCCTAGAAGGAGGAGGAAGCCTGGAGGCAGTAGAGGAAGAGATGGGTGAGCAGCCTGGGTGGGAAGAACTGTTCCTTTTTTGACATATTTGGAGAAATACATGCATGTATATTTCAGTTTGCTATCTCAGAGGAGTGAGTCTGTCCCACATAACTGGGATTGCCTTTGGAAACCTTCAGATGACCAAATCTCAAACATGCTTCCTCTCTTTGGTGTCATAGAGCAAGATCTTTACATACTGTTTTCCTTAAACCCATCCTACCCTTTTTCTTCCCCTGTTCCCTACTCCCCACTCCCATTTCCCCTCTAACGATGTCTGGAGCCTGACCTAATACCACACTGAAAAGCAGCTCATGCTTTGCAGCACCTCTCCTCCATTTTTGGCTAAGAGAAGGCTGATACAGGTTGGACACAATGGCAATACACTTCACTTTCAGTTTCCAGAGCGAAATGCTGGAAATAATGTGCTTTGCCTTTGCCCTGTTACCAGGTGGCTGTCAGGTGGCACTGGGGTGTGAACTCAGCTCTTTTTTTTTTTTGAGGAATATAGGAGCAGTGCCCTAGATCACACCAGTGGCCCCTGCCCCCTACCTTGACCCCTTCAGTCGTCACCACCAAATGGGAGGGGGAACAGAAAAACAGAACAGACATTTGGCAATACTGTCTCAGTGCACTCTCTTCTAGTTTCCAGGAACTTGTAGTTCAGCAATTTTTCCCCATCAAACAGGCTATTTTTGGCTATGTATATTGGAAATCAGCACAAAGGGCAAGGCACCCTGCTTAGTTTCCCAGCTGTTAATCCTGGCTACAACCTAACCCCAAGGCAAGCTGGTAGCCATTCGCCCACTCCTCTGCCCTGGCCACCCCAGAGGCTCCCCAGTCTGTGCCACACAGCCTCTCTCTCCCTCTCCCCACGACCTTGCAAACACAGCTCTTGGGCTTGAGGCAACGGGCGCCCACCCAGGCAGTGTAGGATGCCCTATGGCCCTTGAACCCACTGACTGACTTACAGGAGAGAGGTTGCTTCAATTTTTCTTCCATTCCTTAAGTAGAAACTGTTTACAAGATAGAGAAACAACGACCTCTGCTCTTTACCCCTTTTTTTAAGTGAAGTGATGTAAGGATTTCCTGTGGGGCAGTGGGGTTGCAAAAGCTCTCAAAGAAGGAAGCCTAGATTATGTACAAGCTTCTATTAGGTCAAGAGCTTCTATCTCAAGATGGCAATAGAAATGAAAAATCATTTACAGATCAACTGAATGACATCTAAAAGTGTCCCTAGACATAGTGTCCCCAGTACTCATCTTAAAACATGATTCCTCCGTTTCTTCATTTCTCCTCCCTGTCTATTCCAGGCTTGATACACCAGCAACAGGAAACACCAGTGTGCTTTGGGGCTAGTGTCTCATATCAGGCACAGATCATAAAAATCACTCTAAGTGAATTTAATCTATAAACCATAGGTAAAACTCCTACCCAATGTATAGCACAAAAATGTAAAAGGTAAAACTAAGGGAACTACTATGCAACTAAAAATACAAAGAATGTGGGGTTATGGCAAACAAGATTAGCAGAGACTAAATAGATTAAACACTTCAAGTAAACTTGCCCTCTTTATTAGGAACTTTTCATTCTTTGAGCTTTTTGGCTATGAATATTGTTTTTTCTGATCACATCAGGAAATAAGACAGTAGAACCTTCTTCACATTGTAAGCATTTCAATAGTATACATATATTAGAAGAAAAAAACATCTTTGAAAACAAGTTCTTTCTCTAACACACAGATGTAGAGTCCTTCACTGCTCCCAACATAATAAGAGTCTTCCAATCTAAATATATATGGAGTAATCTGGAGTTAACAAGTGCTTTGTAAATTAAATATACATTTGTGACTGAAATTTTTTGCTATTACCTAAAACATTCTTCCCTTCATAAGAGTTTAACCCACACTTTGCAACAAGATCAAAGCAAAATCCCAATACCCTCAACCCTTCCAGGAAACAACTTCAAACCTTTGTTTTTGTCACATATAGATGGAATTGTCACCTGTAGTACATAAAAAAATCATACAGACACTTGTGGTAAGTAAAGTTTCCATTTTTAAATGCTTACCTCTAACAAGTAAAACAAAGAAAAATGGTGATTTAAATCTTGTAAAGCAGAGCTGCAGTAGTGCTGCACTGCAGGTGAAATTAGAAGCACCTGAAACTTGAAAAAAGGGAAACTTCTGTTTTTATCCTCTCTTCTCATCAACAACTCAACTGATGTCTTCTAGAAGGAAGAAATCATCTAAGAAGATATACATGAGAAATAAGATTCTCAAAATATCACTGTGCAACATTCTTAATATGTAAAATTAAGTTTACTTATTTTATAAAAAAATTGCTCTGAAATCTAATAAACACCATAAAAGTAGAATTTATTTCACTGGGATTTGAGGGAGCTGGATTTTAAAAAAATAAATTAAGAAGGAAAACCAATATCTGTACTGAAAGGTTAATAACCAAAATGCTCAGAACAAGAATGAAAATAACAAAAATACAATTCATTCACTTCAAATGAAGAAAATAGAAAGAAAAGACAGGGCTTTGAAAAATATTGTGAAATAATTTCTTGTGTGTAAAGAAAGATACCTGACAGCTGAAAAATTCCTTTCCAGTCCTGTTTCACATTAAGTAACTAGAAAAATAATCAACCTCTTAACCCAAGTCCCTATTAAAATCCATTTAGAAGTTTATTTAAACTAATTTAAAATATTTTATTGCTTCTATGGTTGCATATACAGTACACACACAACTGGTGCGATGGTAACAAAATGCGAACAGAAATGAAAAATCATTTATAGATCATCTGAATGACATCTAAAAGCATAACGTTCCCAAACACAAGTAAATCCTCTGTTTCTTAATTTCTCCTCCCTGTCTTTTTCAGAGCCCAAAGAAAAGAAATACTAGTCTTCATTCCAAATCAACTGGCAATTTCCCTCAAGTTCATTACCTAAAAGTTAATCTTTTTATTAAAACAGTAATCTAATTAATTTAAAGGGTGAGGTTCTACCAGAAGGCAATTACACATTTTTGCTAATAGCGGGCCTGTTCTCTTTCCATCCATTGTCAAAACATCCAAAAGAACATTTTCTTCTTTATCTGTGCTTCTTAGCTAACAGTGATACTAAGTTGTTGTTGAAAAGCAGTGGCAAGCACTACAACATTCAGAGGAGAAATATGCTGCTGCAACTTTTTCACACACAATATGGCTTTATGAGGAAAATCTAATCGTTTCCTTCAAAGTAAAAGTTTGAAGTCGTATTTTCATTACCATTACCAGGATAGATTTGTTATGCAGGATGAAAGTCTTACATTCTACGTATTTTAAAAATCACACCTGGAAAAGATGAAAAGTCATTTTCCATTTTGGTAGTTTATTTTCCCAGACCAGAACTGGTGTGGTCACTATTTAGCAGAGGATAAACCTCCATTACCATATAAAAGGAAGAAATAGTTACATAAAGATAATGTATAGACAGGTGCTATGTGAGGCAGTTGTCATTAGGAACCAGCAAACTGAACCTCCTTAATTCTGATTTGAAAAGCTAAGAATAAATATTATTTCAGTGTACACGACTCCTCCAGTAATTTTTAAACAATTTTAAGCATTTTTAAATTGCTAAGTTTATAGCTGGATGCCTTTTACATGCTAAAAGCATTTACATTTGTTTTTAAACCAATTCTCAGTTGTCCTTTGAAACAAACAAACCAAAAAGCACTGTTGCTGTAGCTGGGAGCATTAGCTCTCCTGAGGCTCCAGCAGTAAGAGCACAATCTTCCTTAGGAGAGCAGCAAACCTGACAAAGAGCAGAACATTTCTAACATGAAGACATCTCAATTATTTCACTCTGTGCAACTTAGCAATTTGCCTTAATAATCTCCTCAGTTTGCTCACAAGACCCAACTTTGTTTTGACACACTGCTCAGTAACACCGCTGGTGAAGACTGGCTTTGGCCTGAGTGGGACAAGAAATCAGACAACATGGAACACTTCTCTGTGGTTTAATTTGGGAGCTGACTTTAATCAAAATTAGCAGCAGTAAACACCACAGTGAGAGGCCTGAGAGCCACCAGCCTTCACACCAGCAAATCTGGGCCTCTACCAAGCAGCTGCATGAAGGCAACCCTGCGAGGGCTTGGCTTTTGGGTTTGACCTTTTTTACCTTCTATATTTGCAGCAGTGAAGTTCAGGAATAAATGATAAAACTGTCAGACACTGAAGAGGACTCTGGCATGGCCCTGACAATTAGTGTGTGCCAGTTAGTGACCCATTGCCCAACCCAGTCAAGAGCACTCGGGTCCCTCGGCCCCTCCACACAGACACAGCATATGAATGATGTGCCAGAGTCACTGTCAGCAGCCTGGCTTTGCAGGAGCATAACAGAATAGCTTTATCTCCCAGGGAAGGGGAACACTTCCACTGGCAAATACTTCAAGTAGGCAAGCCTGCAAGTTGAGCTTGCAGCAACTGTCTGAGACAGTGTCTTCGCTGAGATCATGATACACATTTCATGATAAATCAAGAAGTAGGCAGTGCATCAAAGGTCAAAAGAGATTTCAGTGGTACAGGAAACAAAACTAAAATACTGGCTAATTTCACTATTTTGCAGCCATCTGTAAACACCAAGGGCACCCAACTAGTGTGTTCTATTAAATTTCAGCAAATTTTTCATGACTTAGTACTACAGATATTTTGATTGTGCTTCCTTATTAGTGACTTTGGTACATTCCCTTTGTGTTTCTAATTAGAACTTTACAACAAGAACAGACGCTGTGCTTCTCTGACACACAACTTGAGGAGACATCTCTTAAGTGCTGGAATGTTGACAGAAAGAGCATTCCCAAAAGCTTTCCCAGGTTTCACATGCAGTTCTGAGCAAAAAGACCCTGACAACAGAATCAGTGTAACGTGGATTACAGTAGGCATATGGTGCAGACAACTAGTAAAGCTAGTATAACCCAAAGAATTTCTTACTGAATCCTGTCAATTTAATTTAAGGTGCTCTCTAATAATCTCAGATGTGAATGATAAGCTTGAAGGAATCAACCTTGCAGGAAGATATGGCCTGAACAGTCAACTCCTCTTTACCACCCTTCACAGCTTCCTAGAGTTAAGGCCACCCTACTTGTACTGTATGCAAGTACAGTAACCAGAGTTCCTCCATATCATCCAGCATCATTCCACAGCTCCAACAAAGAGCAACTTTACTTCAGCTATAGCAGAAGATTACATAGGGGAACCCATTTGTGCTAAGTTTGCAGAGGGCACATGTAAGATAAAAATGCATCTATTTGATTCTTAACAATTACTTCCTGTGGGTGCAAGTTATGTGGCAAGTAATGAGCCACAGACATCTCCCAGGCATCCACAAAGTGCACAGCAATTCCTGAGAACATTTTCCTCATAACAGAATCAAGCTGAAAGGAATACCAGTCACTGTTAAAGAGGCTCACTTCTGGCCCAAGCTCCTGAACATTAGCAGTTCTGATGACGATCAGTGTCTCAGGGCTGCGATCAAGCAGCTGAATAATTGCTCTCCGAATGTTCCTCAGCCGCCGGATGTACACTTCCACAGGGAATGTGCTGAAGTGGGACCATATGGTTATGGCTATCACGGTGTTCCTGCCCCCCACGATGCCATTCAGCTCGTTGGCGATGTAGCGCAGTTCGCTGCTGAAGACTGTTGAGAAGCGAATGGGTGGCCCGTGGCAGCGGAACTTCAGCAGGATATTGTGTTTCAGGTCCACAGACATGAAAGGGCCCACGTTCTTAGGACTCCTCAGGTTAAATTCCACCAGATCTGAAAACCCAAGAGCAAGCATCAGTGAAAGACGGTGTAAGAGGTTAAAAGGATCAACAAGATGCTAGGACCACAGGGCAAGAGTGGCAGTAGATAAGGAAATCTGAACACAATTATAAGAAGTCTAAAATCAAATAGAAGATTAGTATAATTTTTTAGAGTGGAGTTTATGGGTGTTGAAATTATATGCAAGACAGCACACCTGGACTTCACAAGGCTGTCAACGCCTTTTCCAAGTTTCCCAAACTATTTCATTCTCTCCTGTAAAAAAGAAATTTTTCAAATAGTCATTGTTGCTCTATGAATCCAGTGTTCATGAAAACCCTTCTAGCAACTTGAGGACTCCATTAAATTTAAAGATGACTAAAACTTGTAGGCATTAAAGAGTCTCAAACCCTGCATTCCAGTGCAACTGCTTTATGGGAAAGAGATGAGGGAGGGAGAAATATCTAACTGGCTACTGAAATTCTGCTATTTAAATTAAAATAAGGGAAATGGTCCAAAAGTTATAAACATTAAAGGAAATTGTTTGCTACTTCGTTCCAAAATCACTCCTATGACTGTGATGCTACAAGGCCTTACAGAGGCACCCTAAGTGACTTTTGCTGTGCTCCTGGGGTGGCCACCTTAACTCACAGCCACAGCAGCAGTCCCTTCATAAGGACAACTTTGCAGACACCTTGTGGCCACATTTCCAAGGCCTACATGTTTCCAGGGTCTGTGCAAACATTTGACTAAGTGTCTGCCAAGACTTCTGATGAGGTTTTGTCTTTCCTCTTCCTTTGTTTTGTCATTGTCACTCAGTAAGATCAGCTCTGTCTGGGATATGAGAAATAAAGCTTTGTAAAGGTCTTTAAAGACATAAACAAATTTAAAAAAAAATTACCTGGAACAAACGTTGTCAGATATTCAAACCACTGCCTTATGGTAGAGTCTCCAAACAAGTGGATTACTTTTCCCTGTAAGCACTCAGTTATATCATCCGATTTGTTAAAATTACCGATCCAATGTGTTCTGGACCTCCACTGGTCTTCATAATAATAACCAGAAGGGGAAGCTGTGGGATCTTCAGCTCTGTTTATACTGCTTAAATCTGGAAGAGAAAAATTCTTTGAAATTAACATGCAACAAAACCAGACCCCATAATCTTCATGGACATGCAGTAAGTGATGAATGAACAACTTCCCTAGTTTAAAGCAAAATGTATGACATGCTGGTTTTGGCTGCGATAGAGTTAATTTTCTTCACAGTAGGTAGTATGTGGCTGTGTTTTGGGTTTGTGCAGGAAACAGTGTTGATAATACAGGGATTCTGTCACTGCTGAGCAGTGCTTCACAGAGCCAAGGCCTTTCCTGCTTCTTGTACTATCCTACCAGTGAGTGGGCCGGGGGTGCACAGGAAGCTGGGAGGGGACACAGCCAGGACAGCTGAACCCAACTGACCAAAGTGACATTTCAGGTAACATGGTGTCATGCTCTACATATAAAGCTGGAGAAAGAAGGAAGAAGTGGGGGGATGTTTGGAGTGATGTCATTTATCTTCCCAAGTCACTATTCTGCATGATGGAGCCTGGCTGTCCTGAGGATGTCTGAACACCTTCCTGTCCATAGGAAGTGGAGAATTAATTCCTTATTTTGCTTTGTTTCTGTGCACAGCTTTTGCCTTCTCTATTACACTGTCTTTATCTCAACCCAGTTTTCTCACTTTAACCCTTTCGACTCTCTCCCCTATTCCCCCAGGGGGGTGAGTGAGCAGCCTGGTGGTCCTTGGCTGCCGGCTGGGCTTAAATCACAACCACAGAGAGTAAAAAATGTGATGCATCACACTTCCATAAGTCCAGGTATTTCACCCCATACCTCTGCAGCAAAAGCTGCAACTGCTGACAGAGTTGTCTCATCAATTATAGTCTAACTTCGTTTGAATTAAAGGAATTAAATGGTATCTCAGGCTAATGGAAGGAAAAAAAAAAGTGACGTTTCACACCGCGATACAAATGGTCCATCGTGGGTGCTTGCTAAAGGTAGAGAGGAGCAGAGGCAGCAGCCGGAGGAGGAGGAGGAGCGGAGCATCCCCCCGGGTACCCCGTGTGGCAGAGCACTGCTGCCCTCTGGCGCCCGGCCCGCGCACCGCAGCTCCGCTCGGAGCACGACACCCACCCCAGGGGACAACCGGCACCGCTCAAAAAAATCCCGAAACAAAGACCTTCGAACATACACCGCGGCACTCCTGCTACAACCACATGTGCTAGAAGAGTGAAGTCTGAGTCATAAGGGCTCCAAAACCAGAAAATGCCAGAATAAACGCTGTGACCAGTAATTTTACATGTGCCCTTTGCATATGTCAATTATGAGAGTCTCTGATTCCATGTATTTCAGACTTTCTCTCTGCTATCTAGCCCCCTCCCCTTTCACTGTCTGAGACAGGCAGCCCCCTGAGGAGCAATTACACACCAGGGATGCTCTATTCTGTAGGATACCTGTTTAACATGCAGAAGCTGGGCAATAACTTGCAAGCAAAGGTCAGAGAGTACAGGAAGATAGCTGCAATCTCATGGTTATGTAAGCCACATATTGCTATATTTCTCTTGGTAGTCAGTGTGATACTGGTACGTTGAATTTCTGTGAGGTCGTTTCAGGTTTCTGCTTTGCCACTCGGGTATTCAAATACCCAAAGTGAACAAGTACAAAGCTCTTCCTGGCACAAACACCAGCTGCATGGAGCAGACACATCCAGCTAATGTTTAAACACTTTTACTCACCTTGGTGTGGAGATCATCTGTTAAGAATAGTCCCTGCCCTATCACTACTTACAGCTGATTGATAAAACACACATTGCCATAACCAAAATCATGCCAGGGACTGTTCTGACTATGTAAAAGGACAGGCACTGGAGTTCTAGGACCCAAAAGCATCCTCTGGTAGATGCTTCATTATAACACAGGCATGGCAAACCACAAGCATCTTTAAACACCCATTTGTAATATAGATTTTTTTGTTGCTTTCTTTCTAGTCAATATTCTCTGTGTGTTGCATTAGTACATGTTAACCCGAGAGCTTAGAGGATGTTAACATCGTTAGACCTCACAAGGGCACTGTAGAAAGCAAACTACTATTATGTTTGTGTAATACAAGTAATGTAATCATGAGTACCTCAGAAAAAAGCCACCAGAAAATTTTATCTTGGGATGTTACTTTCAATCAGACAACAGAGACAATGAAGGAAGGGGAAAAAAACTCATCTAGTAATGTGGACTCATGCAATATTTATGAAACAGGAATCTTACAGAGAAAAGAAAAAAACACCTCTGCATGGTCATGTAATTAAAGACTAATTCATAATGTGAATTCACAACTTCAGTTTGTTTGATTCTAAGTTTTGGTTGAAAAGTATTTCCATTTTCTTCCCTTTTAAGTGGGTTTTTCTGCAACATATAGACTTACAAAAATGGTACTGGAACAACTTTTTGGTGCCTTACAGCAAATCAGCATTTCAAATCTGCATATAGTATCATACCAGTTTTGGTCCAGAATTCAGAAAGCCATTACTTTGGGATTTTATAGGAGAGAGTAAAAGCTCCAATCTGAAGTTACAAAACAAGGATAGAAATAAAAGCTTGTATTTCAGAAAAGTAAAGTTTTAAAAATCTTGATCTACATTTACCCCCAAACAGAAAAACATGGATAAAAAGAACAGTAGAACAATAAATTTGTGGGTACCATCAATTCTAACAAATCCATGCATTCACAATCATTGTATCAATGAATTAAGTTTATTTATTCAGAGACTGCTGTTCTTGGAAGGAATTCCCTGAGGAAATGTGCTACTCCTATCCACCCTTTCTAACCCAGCATTAAATCCTCAGGAAATGTAGGCAGGCTTTGATTATTCACAGCTCCTGGAAGAAGGGTGACATAATCAAATTTCAAATTTGGAGCAGTTTCTGTGAGGAAACATACAAGACAAAAAAAGCAACAAAACCACATAATCTAAAGGATCTGGACAAAGAAAAGGAGGGGGGGAGGGGGGTGGAAGTGCTGCTAGCCTAGTAGCAGCATTCTATTTTTTTAGTGAACAGTAAAACTAAAAGCAAGAAATGCTGTAGGCTGCTCTCTAGTCACTTTATTGCACAGGTCAGGAACTCTACCAGAAAAGTCTCTTAAAACCCTATGGAAAAAAAAAAAGTCTGAAAAGCTTAACATTAAGAAATAATTCTCTGTATCACATTTTATGCAGGCTTTTAAGAAGCATACAAAGTTTGCACACAGAAATGGATGAGATACAACCTCTAGGTTTAATTTAGTCCAGACTGTCTTTGTTCTGTTTTTAGACAGGACACAGAACAATTAGGTTTTGGTCTACAACTGCTGGTTCTGACATTCTGTGGTAACACAATTGATAGTAATATTTAAATGCAAGACACCAAAATTTGTTTGACAAAGTTCTTAACACAGAAAGAAATTAAGAAACACCACACAGCTGTTTTTGCCACATTGAGAGTTTGGTAAGAAGTTACTCTAAGACATTTTACAGCTGTCAGTAAATTCTGGGGGCGGAGGAGGGAAGACATTTTGGCAAGAGAATAAACTCTTTTTCTGATTTTCTTTTTTGCAAAAAGCCTCATTTATGTACATGATTTTAGAAAAAAATCAGTTATTAGTACTTATATTACAGTTAACACCTAAAAGCTTTCATCTTCTCAATACAAATCTGAAATTGATTTCTATTCCATGCTATGAAAATAAGCAAATTAATTTGATGCCTATTGTTCTTTTTATAAATTTAACTATGAATTACAAACAAGAATCTTATGAAGTTCACTTTACCTGTAAATGCCTTGGGCTTTACAATGACTGAATCAGGTCCGCTGGAGGGTATCAGCTTTTTGATATTCACATGACTTGAACAAAAAATAAACATAATAATATTTTTTAAATTACTGTTAAAGGTAATATTAATTTCATTCTTTCCCAAATCCACTTCAAGTAAGTACGCAGTAATCACACCAAGAATTTTTTACTCTACTTCCTAGAGCTGAATTCATTCTGTATTAATTTCCTCAAGACCACCATCACTATTCTGAATCTGAATTCAAAATCTCATAGCACTAGGACACCCATCATCTTGTGCGTACGTCTACCAACACAAATTTCAATAAAGCTATCAAGCTATCAGAAGTCTGCAAGAAGCTTTGTGGGACTTTCCACAAAGATGGGAAGTTCCCAGCTTGCAGAATATGTGGAGACCAACCACTACAAAGGTACGCTGCTGCAGCAGCTCCCAGCTCTGACAGGTCTCTAGAGGTGCCTCTCACAGCAAATCCCAGTATTGAGGGGGTTGCTGCTTCCAGCCCCCGTAATCCCACAGCCTGCTCCGCAGCACAGAGCAGAGCCTGAAGCAGTGCAGCCCCACCACCACCTGCAGTTCTGTCTCCAGGCTGGGCCAGTGCTCGTGTGTCCTGTCTCTGGGGACAGGGTGGTACCAGGTGATGCCCAGCCACCTTCAGGTCTTCCAGCAATTTGCTAAACACAGAAACAAAGCTCATTCCCCTAAACACCGAGAGGCCTCTGAAGGACTTGTTTGTGAGCATCAGTGAATTCTGATCATTTTGTGCTGGTCACACTGTACAGCAGTGACAAATGCAGAGATTCAGTACTAAGATCTTGTTCTGTCTTTTGCTACTGTTTTGAAGAGAATCCTTGTCTAATGTTTTTCTCCATTTAAGAAATAAATTGTTTGGAATTTCTATAAGCCACTCAGTCAAGGATGTCAGAGCTGAGTGAAACAAAAAAACAAAAAACACAAAACAAAAACACAAAACAAAAACAATGAAAAAACCCCAACAACAAAATCAAAACCTTTCCCATTCCCATGTGGAAACATCACCAATAAATATAATCCATATTTTACAGATGAACTGCCAGAGGCACAGAAAGTCAACAGACTCACTTCATAAGGAACAGCCAAAACCAAATTCCACTGCAATTTACTTTTTATTTCTGGTCTTCATTTCAGACATGCACACATACTTTCCTAATTACACTCTTTGGAGCTGCTACTCTAAAATCTTTCCCAATGTAAGCCTCAAGTGAACATACTGCCAAAAGACTTTCCTTCGACACCTTTGTTGAAGAGCAAGCCAGTAGCCTGCAACTACAACTCTGACACTACACAGTAGCTAACTTTGTCTAAATTCAGATGTGTAATTACATACAGAAGCAATTCTGTCACATGCACTCAGGCACTAAGAGACAGTTTGTGTTTTTTTTAAATGCTGAATGCAGAAGAAAATTATGACTGTGACACTAATTAAGTTTGACACTTGAAATAACATGCACTGATCATTTCCACTTCTACAGGTATCACTCAGCAGTTTGTTCTACCAGGTGTTTTTTTTCATGACTGACTTAAAACTATTCCTAGGATGTGAAAGTCATACTGAGCAACAAGGAACATATTGCATTACATTTAAGATGCTTTTTGATGAGTATAAAATTTGTGTAAAAATAAGCCTAAAGCCTCGACTCTTTTTAGGTAGTTCTGATTTGGTAAAAAAACATCTCAAAACATTGTTATTGATATTGCAAGTGTAGATGTGGAAACAAAAATTAAGGAAAGAGTCCCCCAAACCAGCACCAGATTTAGACAGCGTGCTCTTGTGAAATTCAGCAGCTACACCAAGACTAAATTCAAAGCACAGAATGAGAAATACACACCAAGTTTCTTTAGTTTAAGATTTCTGTCTAAGATTCTTGCACAGCTGAATGGAGGGGAACAGACTATTCAACAACTCACATCAAACACCTCCTGCAGATACACTCCTTCTCCAAGGCAATGTGTTGTAATAACCAATACACCAAATTTGTATAAAAAAACCCAAACAAAACAACCTGAGTGAGTATATATAAATTCAACATACATACCTTTGGAAAAAGAGACTTTCCTCTTTTGTCACAAGACCTTTTAGATATCCACCTTTGGCATGGCTGATTCGGCTGGCACAGGACAGTTTTCGAGGCTTATAACAGAACCACGGCTCCCCCGTGTAGGGATCTGTGAAGTTACAGACTGGGAGATCTCCAGGCAAGCAAACATTGCATTCGGTGGTTTCTGAGTACCTCCCAGACTTGAACGAGCTTTTGAAATAGACTCTGTCTGGCCTTTCTTCTCGTAAACGCAGGAGGACTTGGATCGCTTCACTCGGATGGACAAGTAACACAGAAACTTTGACCTCTCCTGGCCAAAGCAGGGTAAAGAAGACTTTGTAAAGGCCATTATAGCAATCTACAATCCTTCCTGTTGCTCCAGCTTTCAGCAGAGGAGAGTGAATTCGTGCTTGTAAATAGTCTCCGCCATACTGCTTGGGTTTTCCTTGGAAATCCTTCATACGAACGAGGACCTCTAACTCATCACCCACCCTGAAGAACCTGCTGGGTTTCACAATCACAAAGTCACTATGTGTGGGATCAGTGCTTTGAGCAAAGGCAATTTTGCCATCAGGGGGTTTTGGCCACTGTATTGCAGCAAGCAATGATTCCTGTTCCTCTTGTTCTCTTTTGGACAAAGTCTGCTGCATGTAACCGCAGTAAGGCTTCCTGGTAGTTTTGTTTGTCTGTGACAGAGAATGCTGGACATTGTTTTCTGTTATCCAATTTGATCCTGAAATCGTGTCATCATCCAGGTGCTGGGGAGGAAAAAGATTACCTGAAACTGTGCTATGAAACAAAACACTGTGAATAATGGATAATGATCCCAAGAACTGGACTTTGCTTTGCAGACCTTTGAAGCTGACCAAATGAAGCAACTTCACTAGAAGACTCAAATATATTACTTTGACCATGGGATTTCTAAGGAAACAAATGGGCAACACATGGTTACTCTGTTTTGGCAAAGAAGCTTTTAGATAGATCTGGTCCAATACTTTCTATGGCAGTATTTTAGCTAGCGTTATATTCTGCAAATATCAGCAATGTGAAAAAATATATAAAAAGGCTGGATGATTAAGTAGTGAATTGTAAGTCATGTTTTATTTTCTTCTGTAGTAACATTTTAGTCTTAGTGCACTATGAGGTCTCATAGCTGCCCTATATAATGCAAAGAAATGGGGTTTCTTTGCAACATTACACTGCAGATGCCCTTCCCCTGCAAATGCCTTCCAGAGAAGTCTGCTATGTGTAGCAGCTGCAGTCATTTATCTGGTCACACTCACATTGCTTCTTATCTAATTATCTGAAACGTGTGTTTCCCTGTAATGTACAGATTGAAAGAAATAAAAGAATAAAAGCCCAGATGCTTCAGGGACAATGAATTCATGAGCAAGTAGAATAGCGTAGGACAAACTAGCATTAAACATGCAAAAAAATTGTTTGTTTATAAGATTTAAAAAATCTATATACAGCGTCTTCCAGAACCAAATGAAACAGCAAGGAGAGCATCCCCTAATTCACACATGGGTTTAAAAATTAAAATAGTTAAATACAATGCTAGATTAAGAGAGGAGGCTTCTGCTGTGACTTGACTTCAGTGTCCAAAACTGTATTTTCATGCAAATGACTGCAGAGATAACATCCACTTCATAATATCACACAATTTTGCAGGTTTACATTTGGAAAATTTTAAAAATAGCGCAGCCTCCAGAGCTACCCATGAGATTTTTAATCACCAAATCCAAACTTACCCTTCAAATAACAGCACTAAATAAGCAATTAATTATCAGACGTATATAGTAGAACTTATCCATGCATCTGTTTCATAAAGAAGGGAAATTGTTTTTCAAACAAAGATTAAAATTATACAGTGGATCATTCACACAGCATCAGAGGACATGCTAGTTTAGATTTTAAAGATTGCCAAAATATTCAAACTACGTTGCATGAAATCTTTAAAAATATCATTGTATTTACCAATATCTTAGCATTTCCCATTTACTTTCTCCGTAACTATCTGCTCAGTAATGTACGAAAATTCACAGCACTTATATTAAAGTCTTATGCATTGTTACAAGCCTTTCTTAGTCCATTGAAATATCACCAGTGCATTGAAGTAATTTGAACAACACCAAGATTCAACATACTTTTCTTACAAGAAAGGTAAACCTAACGAGCAATAAAAATGCACAAGCTTTTAAAGTCTGTGGCATAAGAAGCTGGTTTTGATCAGCTTAAGAGTAAGAGGATGAACACGTTAGGATGTAGTACAGATACATGAAATCTTCTTTGTTTGATATCCATGTTAACTATAACACCTTAAACTGTACATTGCTACACTGTCACACCAAAGTGTAAATTGACAAGTATCCACTGATACACCAAATGTTACCATCACAATGGAAGCTTTTGTTTCTGTGTTTCCATCAAGGATTTAATAAATTTTCCCTGAAGGCCACCTGAGAGAATTCGTAATTATTTCTGTTTTCCATCACAGCAAGCAAAGCTGGAAATGTATTGCTGCATGTTACTTTTATTAGTCCAGTATATTTCAGCCAAAGCTGAGAGTGAATCTCAGGCACAGTTCTACTTTAAATCTTGCCTACATGCATTCTTGAATTACGTCAAGTTTCTATTTTTGGATACCTTCACACCTTCTTCCCTTCACTTGTTCATGCATATCTATAACACAGAAAATACTGCATGGAAACATTTTTTTTCAAGTTAGCTATGTATTTTAATGCATCCAATAAACTGGTAACGATGTCTCAGTCAGCAAAAATAAGGAGGGGTGAAGAGGGAAAATATGTGTGGCTGATTAGTTTTTGTTTCCAGTATAAGTTCTCAAGAGAAAGTTTCTACATTTCAGCTGATTCTTCAATGGTTGGTACTTTGGGTCAGGGAGCATGGGAAAAAACAGACTTTCCAATTAAGAAGAGAGATGACTATCTAAGACAGCCTTGAAAGCAGGCATATTCCTATTTTTAATCTTCTATTAATTTCTTCAGGGTTTTTAACCCAGTCTTTCCATCAAGCTGTAGAAGATGCCATTTATGGCCTAGCTAAGCTTTCTGAAGTCTTTCCAGGGGCACACCTATATTTTTCAGTGGAAAAGAGTACAGAGACCACCAACCCAACAAACTCATTCAGGAAACAGAACACAGTAATATAGTTCAATGTCTCCAGATCAGTCCACCTACACAGGTTTTTTAGCAAAGCACAAGGCCAAAGCTCTTCCCTTGTACACAGCTGAGGCCAAGGACACACCCTGTCGCTTCAATATCTCCAGGTTATGATCCATTAAGCAAAATAGATCATACCATAAATATTTCCTCAGTCAATTTTCAAAGGGGGTGATGGAGAATCTCCGTGAAGATAAAAGCAGAGCTTCTTCAACATTCTGAAGGACCGTTCATTTCTTCAACATCCTTGTTCATCTTTACAGTCCTCTCTCAAGCCCAACCAGGACCACGTATTGTTGCAGAATTATAAACATATATGAAAGTAAACTACACCACACATGCTATTCACAGAAGAAAATATTGCAGAGATTGCCAGTAAAGGCAGGGAAAGGTTCATAGTCAATTAATATACCAAAAATCCTTGACTGAGACAGAACAACTTTCCAAACCATCTTTCTCTCTCCAGTGTTTGCTAGGCTTAGCTCCAAACAAGGGCTCCAGTTTCCTGCCCCTGTGGATACATGAGGCTTGCTCTGAGGCAAATAATTAGCTTACTCTGCCCCCACTCCACTCCCTACTCTCTTTCATTGGCATTTCCAAATCTCTCTGGGTCCTCTGTGTTAGGTTGGCACACTGACAAGTGCAGGACTGTGGGCTCTCTGCTGTACTTAGTAGCCAAAACTAAATAGAATGCCTTTAAAAAAAAACCAAAAACCACAGATAAAGAGCATTTCTCAAGAGTGCTCTTCCTTTATGACACAGATTCTTTTAGTTTGTGTTATAGTCTCGATGTTGAATAACACTTGCCCTACTTTTCTTATTTTGTTATATATTCCATTCAAGGTGTCATGTATTTTAAGTGAAATTCCCAAGGGGCTGTGTTTGTTTGTTGAGTTTGTTTGAAGGGGGTTTTTTTGTGTGGAAGGAGTTTGTTTGATTTTTTTTGTTTTGCTGGGGTTTTTTGTTATTGTTATTTTTCTTTGCTGAGGTTAACCAGAACCCCAATCTGACCACAAAGTAGTTTAATGTATGTCTACTAAGTAGCACAGGCAGGACAAAACAGATTATATGTCAATTAAGAACAAACAAATAGACAAGCAGTTCCTCATGCATTACAGATGTCATAAAAAGGAAAAAAGGAAGCTGTATTTGAGTGAAAATTCATGAAATTTTCAGCTTAACTACTCAGCTTTTGGCATTCTCACTGCCAAGGAAGCAAAAAGGAGATAAAACATGTAGATCAATACTGGCAATAATGCTCTCAAAGATATTCTAGAAGGGTCACAGAGTACTTGATTAAATCTGCAATGAACACCTGTTCTCCGCTAAGCACCATAATGTAGGTGGTGTCATGAATGAGTTGCTTAAAGCGACCTTAAAACACTCATTCACAACAGGTGGCTGATGCAAATGTTGAGTATTTCAATTGCTGATGAAAATGTGGAATTCCACCTCAAAGTCCAAGATCTTCCAGCAGCTGTAACTCCTGACTTGGCCTGGCACATTCAGAACAGTTGCTGCAAACCTGCCTAAGTCACTATCATTAAAGCAGGAAACATCACAGGAGATTCCCAGGCAACAAGTTCCAGTTTGCCCAATAAAAAGTCTTAATTTACACAGCAGACATCTGAAACTGAACAAATGCTAATTATTGAAAGGTTAGTCATCTTATTTTCAGTAATTTTACACTCCAGGTACTTTATCTCTATTTGTTGTCTATGATACACATGAAATCAGCTCACTGTTGTTACCATCTCACAGCACTGAGTGGACACTAAGCTACTCTACAAGCCAAAGCCAATCCTAAAAAGCCATCACCTAACAGAGCAGTGTTCCAGCAACACTCTGAATAAGGTGAAGTTATCTTTTGTAGGCACCTGCAATTTAGCAGCAAGAAAAAAAACTTTGTTACACGGTTCTTTTGTTCAGTTTCAGCTGTTTGATTTCATACGCCTTTACTTCATTCTAACAAGAAGCATCCCTTGTCCCCATACACATTTTTCTAAGTACTTTTAAATATAACAGTGCTCACAACCAGTGCTGAAGTGGTTCTTTTACTCTAAAGGCAATTGGTACAAATTCACAGACTCTCCTGTATCCTAAAGGCAGGATGTTTGGCTACATCCCACTAGTTCACCCCCAAAAAAATAAATTATTGAACATTTTATCTATGTTCAAAGAAAAAATGAAATTAAAATAAAAATACATTTCTTCTGGCACTATAATACAATAGCCTCAAGGGAGGAGTTATTCCATACTAGAAAGCAAAGTAAAAAATGATATATTAAATAAAATAATAATAAAATGTTTTGTGGACAGTTTGTTTTTTATTTTTCTTTTAAACACAAGGTGAGAAAAGTAAAATTCTGACATGAGGACTAACGAGAGGGTGCCATTAGTAGCTTAAGAATTTAAGAGGAAGGATTCCAACATGAAAAAGGATAAAATCCTAAAGACGAAAAGCAGAGAGGCTAAGCTGGGAGGAGGGGTAGCTGCCAATTGCCTTAGCCAGCTAGGTTAGATGATTTGGGAATGAGAAGCATGTCTGATGCGTTTACAAACACGTTTTCAACAGTAACCAACAAAAAGCTCACCTTCCAGAGCCTGAACAGATTTGGGTACAGATATTATGTGAAAGCTTTCTAAAGCTTTTTCTGGCTCTGATCTCCAACTGAGAAGAATCAGCATAGATGCCTATCCTAGACTATGTGGAAAACTATGTCGAGACAGACAAATATCAAAGCAGGTCCATTCAGAAGAGTCAAGACAACAGAAGGGGTGAGAGTGGCATGTGATGATGTAAAGATTTACCAGCAACACAACACTTAACCGAGTTTGGAATAGCACATATGTAAAGATCAACAAAGCCACAACAATACTTATGAATAGTGGCAACAAAAAGCAGAGAGAGAACCTGCATTTTCCATATCACTCTTGAAGCACTGCCAGTGCCCTTTTCTCTAAGAAACATAATTTTTCAAAAAAAAGAAAGAAAACAGACTAGGTTTCAAAATATCAACACTCTTCATACAACATCCTATGTTATAAAAAAAAAACCCTCAAAACCACAGGGAGAGAAAGAAAAAAAAGCTACTTTCTATATTACACAAAAAGATCATGCTAACTTGAGCCAAAGGTCCATCAAACACAGTATTTTGATTACCAACAGTTTCCAGCAGCAGGTGTGTGGGAAAAGAATACAAACCAAACCTATTTGTGATATTTCTTTCTGAAGACAATGCAGCTTTTTATGGCTTAAAAGACTTCTTAAACACAAGAGTGAACATCTTTAAGATCTAGTAAACTCTAACGGATTTTTCTTCTGTGCATTCATTCAGATTTTTTGAATATGTGCTTTTTGCGGCTACAAGGACTTCTGCAGCTTTGCTGCAGTCCATAAGAAGCATCCATGCTGCCTTTAAAATTAGCATTTGCAATTTTTATTTAGTGTCTCCACTAGTACTAGAATAGGCAACAAACATTCATTCTTCAGCTATTGATCCTGTGTTGTGATTTTAGACCCCTCAAACATCTTCCTTATGAGTAAGCAATCCTCTTAGAATTTAACTGTATTTTTGCGGGAGGGAGCAAAGGGATTTTACAGCCCCTCTTATGAATCATTTCATTTGGGTATCACTAGCCAGGAGGAAGGAAGATTCTGCAAGCAGGATATAGACAATTTAAAAGCATGAAACAATTATTGACTGGCTCACACGCAGAGAGGATAGTTATAATTTAAAGAGGTGTTAGGCTAAGCATTATTATGCTGATCCACCAAATGCTGTACTGGAACACCCAGCCAGCCAGGAAGCCAGCAGGCAGATCAGCTCCAAGGCTTCCTGAGATGGATTCTTATCCAGGCTGACTTTACTTTGGGTTTAGTAACCCAGTTACTAAGCAGTTTGAAAGTACGTCTGCAGTAAAGTGCTAAGTAAGATGAAGAAATCTGCAAGTCAGACACAGCAGAAGGAAAAAGAGAAAGGCAAATAAAAGTTGCACCAGTAGAGGCTGGAGATCAGCTAGCCAGCTAACAGCTCTGCAGAAAAAGACCTAGGGATTCTGGCAGACAGCAAACTGACCATGTGTCAATAGCACAGCATCCTGACAATGAATTAAAGAGAGTGTAATCAGCTGATTGAGGGAAGTGATAGTTCCCCTCAACTTGACCATGGTGAAGTCATACCTAGAACACTGTGCCTGGTTTGTGGACAACCCATACCAGAGTCAAACTGGAGAAACCACTAGGAACCCCTGAGATGATTAGGGAACTGGAGTGACACTAAGGGAACCAAATCTTTTTTGTTTTTTTTTTTTAATCTGGAGAAGATCAAAAGGGGATGTAACGGCAGTTTTTCACTACCTAAGGGGGAGTTACAGAGGAACTGAGTGAAAATACACACTAAAAAAATAGAGGCAACTTCCACCTGCACATGAGATAAACATTTTTCATTACACAAGAGGTGCGGCACTGCAACAGGCTGTGTAGGCAGGTTGTGAAATCTGACCATCCTTGAAGACAGCCAAAACTTAATACCTTGAGAAATCCCTTTGAGGAGGGTATTGACTAAATACCTCCACACATCCCTTCCAGTCTGAATTTCCTATGATTTATAGCAAAATGCTGTCAGACACAGTTCTAACCTCACACTGAAAAAGGAAGCTCAAGCACTCTTGGAGAAGAGAGAAACTTCACTTACCTCTAACTGAAAAAAATTATGGACCAGCACCACAATAGCCAGTACTGCCATAAGCAGGCAGAAGATCTGCAATCTGAATGAGTCACGCCACATGGTCCATTCATGTCTTTCCCTCCCATGTTAGACGCTGCCATGACTTCCATTCACCACAAACATGAATGTCATTTCGTCTCAGTAGTGCACAGGAGAATTCAGGTGACCTCCACTTCATTCCTGCAAGTGCATTTACAAAAACTATATTAAGTGCCCAAACTATTACTGGAAGTAAAGTCACATTTAACATCGAAAGCATAGAAACGGTGGAACTTGGCAGTACAATAACTAGTACAACAGAACCATCAACATGGAATTTTTTTTTGTGGAACTAATTTGAATGGTACTACCTATTATGTTACTTAATTCTCTAGGTCATGACAAAGCAAAACCTCATCATAAAGGTGGTCTCACCTGTAGTTGATACAAAAGAAAGGCAAAAGAGAAGTGCAAGATTTCGTTCTGGCAAACAAAAACCAGGACAAGTAACAACCACCCTATTTATCCATTAGGCCACACTATCACCATCCAGACATCATGAGACCAAGACTTCTAGCAGAACCTTGTGGGTTTAGGTATCTCCCATTTACCTGCTTACACATTCCAATAAGTTGTTATTAAAGACTAAGGTCTGAAGCAAGTTTGGATAAGCAAGATAAAAGACACTTTCTCCAGTTTTCTGCTGGGGATCAGGAAAAAAATTACTGTAGTGTTACAGAGGAGATATTTAACAAGGTTCAATGCACTATAATTTAATCTCACATTATACTACATCTTCTCTGTTTTGTTTTTTTTAATCATTCCTTTTACCTCATGCACTCATATGCAGCTCTAATAGTGAAAAAAACCAAACTTCTGGGAAGAATACAATGTGTTCATTGAGTTTTGATGTTTCTGGGGTTTTCTTAATATAATAATAGCAATGTTTTTAATAAAATTTAACTTTTGTAAAATATATTGGTTTTTTGAGGTTGCTTGATAGCTGATCCTCTATAAAATCACAGACTTATTAGCCATTGATAAAATTCTCACAGCTTCACGCCTGCTCAGTTCAACTCTTATATCTTCCTTTCTTTTTGAGAAGGATAATTTTGAGGCAGTCATTTTGCGAGCAAAAGGGGGACTGTTCTTGCAGAAGCTCTAAACTTGGAAACAGGAAACAGATGGCAAGGAGAGGCAGTCAAAAGACACCAATCTCTTCAAACCTAATATTCTTAAAGCAGCATTACTCATACAACCATCCACCAAGTGCAACAACAAAGTTAGTATAATCATTTGATTATAACTTTCTATAATTAGTATAACTTAGAATTTGTACCATTTCATACAACTATTTGAAGAATGCTGTGTAAATTTAAATTGAAAATAACGATACATTAAATATAAAAATTAACTAATTAAATTATTCAACACATGTACATAGGCTTGAAACAAGGATGAATCCCAGAAAAGGTTAACCTGATCAGGAGAAATTATTCAGCACCTGTCTTGCTTGAGTTTATCAGAGAACATGGAGTTGCGTTCTGTTCAAATCACTGGACCTGATCTTAGAAAACTATATACAAATAACCTAGTGCTGTTAATCATGGCAATGGAGACATTTGAATAGAGCAAAATGGCCTTAAGCCAGTGGTTTCTGTAAGCTTCAGTGACTAGGTCATGAACAATGAAGGCCGAGGAGGTCAAGGTGAGAAAGAGGAGTTAAAAGACCCCTGGAGTGAGACTGAAGACCAGAAACGACCACCTAATCCTGATGCCAAGGGAGGATTCTGGAAGGCTCCGCCCAGACTTCGCCTAGTCATTAATATGCATAATCAGATGTTGTAATTTTATTACTATGCAAAATTGTATGTTGTAATCATGTAGTGAAATGTATAAAATGGCTCATTTTGCACTGTTGATTCGAAGCTAGTTTGTCCAGCACAAGCTGGCTAGCTTTCCAGTGCTGCTTGAATAAATACCTTTGCTGCTAAAAGAACAAACTCTCTTAGCAGTTCCTTTCATACCGAGATTTTTCGGCATCAGGCTTAAAAACTGAAATATATTACTGGTATAATCAGGTCTCAAAATAGACCACACATCAAATTGCTTTACAAGGATTATAGGGATTATAACTTCAAATGCTTTGCTGAGAATTACAGAGATTGTATTTCTGACCAATAAACAAGCACTGAAAGAGCAAGACATCCATTAAAGTGCAAGTATGGAAATGCCACCAAAACACAGATTTGTTGGAACAGTTTTGCACTAATATAAAATATTACATTTGCATAAAACAGCTACAAATCCAGATTTAAACAATAATTGAAAATAAATATACCTTAATACACTAAAACACTAATTTAAAGCCATATATGCTTATTTGGGGAACAGAAAAAAATATATTAGAGAAAAAGAAAATTTTCAATTGTGTTGCTGAGAATTCTCTTCAAATCACCAAAAGCAGACACTGAAAATTAATAGAATATAATTTCAGATGCCCTAAAAAGATCACAAAGGTTATTCCAATGTATTTTTGTTCAAAAACTTCCATATTTCTGTAAACATCACATGTTCTAAAACATTCAAATGTACAGGTTTATAGCTTTCTTTATACTAAAGGCCTTAACACGCTGACAGTTTCATGCCTGAACAATTGATCTTGTTCAATTTCTGTACAACGGAAGGACATAAGTACACGAAAAAGCCTGAGGTTCTTACCCTATTCCTGGAATGTTCTCTGAAGTCATGCATACAAAAGGCCAGATAACCTTGGAAACAATACATTAAAAAAAATAAATATATCTATACACACAACTGTTTTTAAATAAAATTCATGCATTGCTAGTTTGCTTGCAGTGACACAAAACAACATTGCAGTTACAACTCTCTACCTGTAAAATCACTTTTTCTACAATAATCCAGGGATTTTTTAAAAAGTACTTATTTTTTAAAACTTCAGTCCTCTATCTTTGAATTTTCTGCTATTTATCAGTAAGTATTACTTCTCTCAGCTTTGTCCTGTGTTATTACAAAGCCCCCTTTTGCCCAAGGTTAAAAACAAAAACTGGCTCAACAACATTTTAATGAAGTGTTCCAACTGTCTCATGCTCCATTATGAGATTATAGTTTGGGTTTTCTTCCAAGTTGTCAATTATCGTCAGTTCTCTCTCCCCACACCTCTCTAAGCCAGCAGCGTAACAAAAGCATTAGAATTACTGGTATTAGTGCAATCTCTCCCAGTGTTGCCACGCAAACCGCAGAGGAGCCACTATCATCTCTGGCGATGCCCGAGCCGTGCCAGTGAGGCACAGGCTCGCAGGGCTCGATGCTCGCGTGGCTGCAGGCACGGAAAACCACATTTGCTGCTGTTTTTCCCTAATTCCGTCCGCCCTGCTCTCCGGGGAGCGGGAGCCGCCACCCCTACAGACCGCTGACATTCGTGGCCAGTGCCGCAGCTCCCTGCGGCGGTCCCGCTCCCGGGAATCACGGCTGCTCCCGCCGCCCCGCGGGGACGGGACATGCACACACGAGTGAGGGGCGGGGGAAGTGAGCAGGAACCACCGCCGCCGGCAGTGCGAACCGCACAGCTGCATTCTACTGCTTCCAAGCTACTTTTTAGGGCGCCGCCGGGCAGCTCGCATCCCCCGGAGGAGCGGCACAAGGGGGTCCCCGCATCCCCCGGGGGAGCGGCACAGGGGGGGGCCCCCGCATCCCCCGG
>VWZF01006234.1:308142-332826 GCA_013396755.1 Sclerurus mexicanus | reverse complement strand
ACTCGGCCGCGGCGGCCCCAACACCTCCTGTCCCACCTCCCACCCCTTCTCCCACCCCTTCTCCCGCCCCCTCTCCCCACCCCACCGCCCGGCCCGCTCTGTTGGGTCTGTTGGAAAAGCAGTGACATCGCACGGGCTCCTTTCGGGAGTGCCTCGCTGCTGAGGAGGGCGCTCGATAATGAGAAGGGAAGACAAACCAAACAAACAAAACACACACACACAAAGCCCCCGAAAAAAGCCCAAGTCCCTATGATTTTTTTGGACAACAGCGGGTGAAGCCAAGGAGGGCGGGCTGTGGAGGGGCTGCCGCGCAGCCGAGGATGGTGAAGCACATGGCATTGGCAGCCCCCCAGCCGCACTCCCGGCGGGGAGAGAGGGCTCTGACAGGAACCATCGCGGGGCAGAGCCTGGTTGCAGAGCCGGGAGGCGCCTGGAGAGGCGGCGGGGGCAGCGAGGGGGTGTGAAGGAGAGAGGCTGGCCGCTGGGAACACAGACACTGGGCAAACCCAGCTGCATTGAAGGCAGGGCTCCAGGATGTGTGAGGAGATGCACAGCGTTGAGTTTAGCACCCTGCACCAGAGCCGGGTGGCACTTTCAGTCTGGTAACGGCATCTGCAATGGCCTTACCATCTCTTGTAAACACTGCATAAGTTGCATAAGTTTTGGAATGCCTCTTTCCAAAACATTCACCTGCTGGCAGTTGTTTGGATTACAGAGTAAGGGCTCAGTCTTATTTTTACTAAGGAATATGGAGCTCTCTTAAAATCTGGAACAGAGACAGAGCAGCTGAAATATCCCTGTGAACAAAATACTTTAGCCATTATAAATACTAATAGCCTAGTCTTGTCTTCTGCTCCCACCCCCATCAGTCATAGCTATTTTGAAAAAGTGATCTTAGTTCTATTTTTCTCCTTTCCTCATCTTACAGTGATGGTTACCTGGTAGAGATAGAAAGCAAAATGTCCCCAGGCACCAGCTTTTATTAGTACCATACACTGTAGGTCAAGAACTGAAAGCCATCTGGATGTGTAAGCAAAACCCTTTAAGAAGACAGTATTTTGAAAAATACTTGGTATTGATTCTCCCCCCCCTCCCCCCATTGAATAGAGATGTTTTGGCTGCTGCTGAGCAGAGCTTACATGGAGCCAAGGGCTTTTCTGCTTCTCACACCACCCCAACAGCAAGTGGACTGGGAGTGCACAAGACATTATGAGGGGATTCAACTCTTAGCACATATAAGGATTTCAGCCCATAAAATTGAAAGTAACTATTTCTATTTGAACAAATTTGGGTCCGCCCACTAGATATCTCTTTATTTTCCAAATCTAACCAAAGATTTTAATGTCTGACCTTATTACAAATAGGAATCAAAAACAGGGACAAGAGGGACGTTCGACCTGAGGTTCTGAAGCATTATGGTTACTATCCATACAATATACAGCACTTAAACTTAGTAGCACAGCTTTAAGGTCTTTACTCCAAGAGAAAATGGCATTGCTCTTCTCTTTTCAGACCTGAAATGAAGTTACTTTAACTATGCCTAATTCTGTCTCTTAAAGAGAATCCTGGAATGGTTTGAGTTGAAAGGGACCTTAAGGATCAGCTAGCTCCAACTCCCCTGCTTGGGGCAGGGACACTCTAGCCCATGGTAGGACACTAGACCAGGGTGCTCAAAGGCCCATCCACCCTGGCCTTGAACACTTTCAGGGATGGGGCATCCACAATTTCTCTGGGCAATCTGTTCTATTGCCTCACCACCCTCACAGCAAATACCTTCACTGAAGAGCAAGGAGAGTCTCACTTAAAAACCTCGGCTATTTTCCTTGGTGTAATGAAGGAGAAACACATAGTGAAGAGTTAAAAAATGCCTACTAACCTCCACATGAGAAATGGTTAAACAAAACAAAGTTAGCATTCTTAGTTTGGGTTTTTTTCATTGTTTCCTTTTTTTATCTTTGGGAGACTGTGTTGCAGTAAAACATGATTTTCACATATGTCTGAGCTCTTTGATTGTTTGTTTGTTCAAACCTTAAAGATGTTTAATTAATCTTCATTTGCTTAAGAACAGAGCAGGTATTTGATCAAACCAAAACAGTAGGAGAGGGAACAACACTCTTTGCAACTGTGTTTCTCTTGATAAGGCCCTTAGTCTTAATCCTCTTTCTAGAGAACTACACAGACTACATCTTTTAACTTAAATGCAGCAGGGAATTAAGAACACAAAAAAACAGGGCCAGCAGTAGAAACAAAGGACTGTAAATCATGAAGACCAATTTCAGTGTTGTTGGTGAAAACATTCCAAGTACCCTACTACACCTTACTGTCCTCCACACTGAAACAGTGGCCGTGGAATGCCTCAGCTGCACCAAGTAAGGCATGCTAATGCTTACCTTGTCGTCAAATGTTTTCTATTCCTAAACCTCCCATCTCCAAAAGAGCCCTCCAATTGTAAGGTGATGACTACTAGCCATAAGAGTCAAGATCAAGCACACTTCAAAATTTTCAATAAGTGTACAAATCATTTATTTAAAATTCAAAACTCAGAGATACAAACAAAATATTTAAGAAACAATAAATCCAGAAATGTAAACACTTATAGAAAATATATGAACAGTACCAATTTAACCACCCACCATTCTTCACAGAACACAGCAAGAAGTAGAAAGACACATCAATGCCCAATTGTTCTTTTTTCTCAAATTCTAGTTTAGAGGTAGAATACTACTGTGAAAGTCTCAACAAAATTTAGTTCAGTAGAATTATGCTACAAGTGAATTTAGCCCATATACTTAAAAATGTAATGAAGCCGAAAAAGAAGATTCTTACTGAGAGTTCTTACACAATACAATTTGCCATGGCACTTTCCAAGAGATAAAGCACCTTTCCTGATAAATACTGTTCTATGTTTTTGCAAGAAAAGGATCCTGTGCTTTTTCCATTACTAACATAAAGGAAACATTTAAAACAGACAGAAAGTCCCAACTTCTTGGTAGGCATATAGAAAGCAAGTATTTCTCAGTAACTTGGCCTAGAAAACCAATCTGAGGGGGAAAAAAAAAAGTGTAACTATGAAAAAAAGGCATTTTGACAGACTTCATGAATACTTGATGCACACTTATTCAGGTGGCACAGTCATCAATGGGAGAAAAGTTAACACAACAGGGGGAGTGGGGGAAAAATTTAAAAAGGTGTCTTTTCCACTAGCAGGGGAACTGACAAGTTTTTATATTTTCTTGTCATTCAGTCAGTATCCACTCAATGCTACAATTTTATCCTCTCAGAAAAAAGTGTATCTGTGTGGACTAAATAGAACACCAAGTCCAGTAAAAATTACCCAGGTAGTTTAAAAGGAATGTATATCTCATTTTTGTTCATCAAATGGCCTGCTACAAGTAGAAATTAAGATTGAAATTCTTCAGACTATATATACAAATTGATAAAAACCAGAAACAATTTGCAAGCTCAAATACAAACATTCAGAAAAAAACAACTTGGTTTTTTATATACAGAGACTGGCTGCTAAGTGCATTATTTAAACGGCTGCATGCAAATAGTAGAATCTATGGTTGTTTAAGAAACTGAACTATCAACAACTGTTAGGCTTCTGCAATTTAGTTTAATAAGGACTTTCTCAAGTATTTACTGAAGGGTATTTGTGGCTTAGAAGCAGCAAAATAAAGTTTGCAGTCTTAATGCCTTCTTGCTTTATGGTATAAACCCACTTGTCCCGACCTTCAGTAAAACAGGCAAAAGAGTAATTTCTGCCACAGACTAGCTGAAAACAGGCTTGCATGGGCCAACTATCTCATTTGGGGCAAAACTACTTGCGTGGTGCAGTTTAAACAGTCTGAGCTATATTTAGCTGATTTTTCTGACGCAAATTAAAGAAGCATTTGAACTGTACTCACAGCACAACTGACAACATTGCCTGGCAAATAACCATTAATTACCTCTCCCATTAACACTGGAAGATCAGGCCAGGACAAAACACAAGGGACAAGCTGTTATTGTACAAAGTACATTCTTCTGTTGAGTATGAAGCCTTGCAAAAGGAAAATGTTGAAAGAATACAATATAAACACAGGGAATTTTCAGACACGGATTTTCATATTTTAGGCCTTCCAATTCCTTTATGAAATTTCCATCATCTCCAAAGGGAGCTGTGCATCCCTATCCAGATGAAAGAATATGACATACCTAGATTAAGAAAACTTATCCAGACAAAGGTGAGTAAATGTTAAGCCATGTTAACTATATTTCCACATCATGATTGAGAGCTCAAAATAGGACTGAAAGAAGACATTTTTAAACATACATCCAGTTTTATTCCTAATTTTTCCACTGTATCCCTCTCTCATTATGTCTTTCCCTGTAGGCATTTTAATGGTCAGGATGAATATATTTTCTGTATATACAAACTAATTACATTCAACATTGTAAAAGCTAACCCAAAACTTCACCATTCTTTGATTTCTCTCTATTTAGGCAACTCATCTTCTACACATGCAAGATGCTTTTCAGAACATCAGAAAAGCATGTTTTCATATTTCACAGTTTCCCCAAAACAGTAAGATAAAGCTGATCGTATGTTGGTACATGCTTCGCTGTACCTGCATAAAACCACTTTTGGATATACAGGCTACAAGTTAACAAGGTCGAGAGCTGGCCTAGGTATTAGTTAAAATGTTGCCTTGTGTTTGTGTTTGCAAAGTCTAATAAAGATGTCAAGAAACATCTAGGGCTTCCATGAAAAATTAACTTTCACCAAGTTCTCCTCCTCTGACACCTTCAAAATTCAACTTGTTTCTCCTCTTTCTAACTCTGCAGCAAAAGCAACAGTACAAAAGAGCAAAATATCTATGCTTCCTCAATGTCTTCAGTAAGCGAAACATTTTTATCCAGGTAGTGGTCCAGTTTCTCCCAGGTCTTGCGCTTCACAGACTGAAATAATTTATCTCTCAAAATGCAAAGAAAATCCCTTTAAAGGTTTACATGATTTTTTTTTAATGTAACATATTGACCATCAAAGAGCCAAAGTCCCGTGAACTGCAGATCCCCAAGCATGAGAGATTTAAACCCAAGTTCAGGACCTTCGGAGCACAAGGGCACGATCATGTGGACTACACACTTCTTTGCACAGTTAATTAAATATTGTGATACATTAATGCATCCATACCACTTTCAATACCCAAGCACAATTGTGCTCTAATTATGAATACAATCATGCTACAAACATGCTGTAACTAGATTCAGTTAGAGAGATAGCACATCAAGAAGCTGCCACTTCAGTTGTTTTGGGTTTATTTTAGATGTTACCATGTATGCAAGGCACAGTCAATGTTAGCCTGACTGCAGTGACAGCTCTTGTGAGAAGTTAGTCCTGTAGAACTTACTATTTTTAGGGTAGGGAAAAAAATGATGGCTACTTTGTACACCAAGGCAAGCTTTCTTCTTCAAAAGTGAACTTCACTACTGGGCAGATGGCTGGTACAAGTCCAATACACCATTTATGTTCTACATAAAGGCTATTTTAAGGCCTCAAGCAGATACTGGCCCCATACCAAACTCCTGAGTAGTGGTAAATTTCAGCTCAAAACCCAAAGTAGGCTAGCAACCAAAGCTTTTACAAAAACTAAATTATTTTACTGGGTAAGATGGCCATAAGAGTCACTTTAAAAGAGCACTAGTTGATTGTAATGACACCATAGCACCAGAAGTTAACCTGTGGATTCAGAGAATTGCAATAAGCATGTGTCTTTATAACTGAGAAGTAAACATTAGCAAACTACTGAAACACTGGCCTTCCAGTAAACATCGAAAATCGCAGTATTAGCAAACTGAACTGATCCCTGTAAGTCACATCAACTTTTATTTCACTAGCACCCTTCACAAACAACATGGCAAAACCAGATCTTCCTTGTCACTTTTGCAGTACACTAAGATACCTGATCCTTTTCCATTAAAAAGCCCAACACAGCAATGGCTAGGCAAGATACAAATCCCGTTGCTTGCCCAGTGTTTAAGTGAAAAGCATAGCAGAGATATCTCAGCATATTTGCTAACAGGGAAGAAATACAATTTTTTATCCACATCTAGTTAAGAGTGTCAAATACTGGACATACAGGGGCGGAAAACAAGCAAAAAACCCAACAGAGATATCAAGAAATATATTTAAGTCATGGCATTTGCTTTTAATATTTATACCTGTAAACAGAAGATGTGACCCATCAAACGCACCCGTGCCTTGAAAGCCATGCAGATCCAAATCCCACAGAGCATCAGCATCTTCATGGAGCAAAACATATGCCACCAAGTCTGCTGTGATAACCCAGCAGTGCAGGGTTGGAAATGATGTTCCTAAATCATATGCCCTTTTAAAATTCTTATTTAGTCCTGGCTGCTGCTGGTTCCACTTTGAGTCTTACCTGAGAAAGCAGAGAAATTGAACCCCAGGGAAAACAAAGGTCAAGGCTTGTTTGAAGGTCCCTGAGGTCTCTCCTGTAAGTCCTTGTTTCATTGTGTATGTAAATGACCCAATTCCTAGCCAGCAGCTTCAAGTTATTTACAAAGAAGTCACTGACTTGGACACTGGTTTTCTGGAATGCATCTTTTATACACTGACCGAACTACTCTTGCTAAAGTCAAAAGGTCTGAAAAGCAACTTCTTTCATCTTTCTCATCAGACTGTATCCTGCCTATGACAGGATGTACTCCTGCATCAACTCTGTTTCTTCCCATATTGTTTCCTTCTCTTTGTAAAATAAGAACTTAATCCTTCTTTGTAGGAAAAAAAATCCAATACTTACTAACACATTCACCCAAGTGAATTTACAGCAAACACTACCACCGCCACCCACACCCCCAATCTTCAGAATTAATTTAATGGAAGCCAGTTATTAGGACACTAGTTTTATGTTTGAAAATAAAGTGCATAATGATTGTCACTGAGAACTTTGCTGATTTCAGGTTAGCATAGTTAGTGTAAATCCTCAGCAACATCAATACAATACTGAGTACAACATAAATTGGTAACATGTCAAAATCTGAAATAGCACACATGAAAAGTAAGTTTAGTACAAATGGGAAAAAGAAAGAGAAAGGTGTGAAATGGAATCCCTAGTCCTTTGTGGAACTGAACCTATTATACAGCTATCCCAACATGCAGCATCTGAAATGAAGAATCACAGTCCGTTTGTTTCCCTTCTACTATTTCTGAATTCAGTTTGTAGCTTTCTGGTGTCTGACTGATTTCACCTCGGATAGGGGAAGATGTATCTTGAGGGGGATCTAGAGAGACAGTGTCAGATGAAGAATCTTGGCTTTCTGCTGAAACAATGATTTGTGTATAGCTGCCCTCCATTTCCTCATGGCAATCTGTCTCTTCATCAGCCTCTTCCAGCTGCTGAACAGATTTCAAATACTGTTGTATTAGTCCATTGTCCTGCTCATTATTAGAGCTCTCTTTACTTTGCTCACATTCCCCATGGCCATCTTCTACATCTGAGGAATATGCTGAAACAGAATTGCCACACTGTTTGACAGTTTTGATTGAAAGAGAGCTCTCGGTTCCTTCAGTTAAATTCTTTTCAGAACTACACAGATCACTGGCATGAGTCTGATCAGCTGCAGAAGAATGAAAACCAGAATCTGGGAATTGCAACAAAGACTTTTCCTGAAGATCATCACTAGCTGGAACTAACAAAGCAGAATTAACATCTGGTGGGGTTTCTTCCTCAAGTGTGGATGACTGAATAGGAGGTTTAGATGAGCATAAAATACTGGCTGAAGGCATTCCAGTAGCACCTATATTTTGCGTCACTGAAAGCTGCCATTGTTGAAGGGATTTAACCTGTAAAGTATAGAGACAAATTCATTATGAAGTGCAACTAAGAAAGTATTTTGACTTCTAGAGTCTTCCTTGCATTCAGCAACCAAGTTCTAGTATAAAACCTAAGATAACTGTCAAACAAAAAGCTTGCTATACCTTTAGGGAAATTTCCCTAAGCTCTTCCCACTGTTAAATCATGGCTTTTAAACCTAGAAGCCCAAAACTGACAAAGCACACAAGCTCTCAGTTCAAGTACCTGAAGAAAAAGAATCTGGTTTTAAAAACAGAAAGGATGGGGAACCGTTATGAAATAATCAATGCTTAAGGAAAGTCTTATTTTTGGATTAATAACTTATTAAAAGATGTATTAATAACTTTCCTACTTCAGAAATGAGTTGCTCATAAGCAACACAGCTTGACACAGTTTCATTTACCCTGAGTATTTAGCAGTCACATCATTCTTCACAGTTCTGCTATATTTATTTAGCTCCCCTTGCATTTTGCCTTCCTTCTCACATCAGGCCACAATTTAGCCTTTAATAACAAAACCAATGTTCTTGCACTAATCCTTCTGAAGGTTATTCCCCCAGAATAAGAATATAGCATACAACACAGCAATTAGATTCTATTAAGCCACTCAAGTCGTCATTGGAAAAAATGAACCATATTGTCTATCTCTTCAGGAGCTACAGTATGAAATAATGTCTTTGAAATTCGTATATAAGTAGAAAAACAACAGGATCAAAACTATATACCTGGTTCCAAAGAAATCTGACAGCTTCCTCCTGTACAAGCCTCTGTATTTTATCTTCCTCTCTTGCTTTTCTTAGTCTGCAAGAACACATATCCAAAATTAACATAGCTTAAATAAGCAACATTTGGGTAACAAGAGCAACAAGAATATTTAATGTCTACTTATATAACAGCACTCTTGAAAGATACAACAGAGCCTAATATTAAGAAATTACTGCAGTCTGGCTTGCCATCAATACCCAGCTGCTGACTTCAAGTTTCTTTTTCAGTTACATTTAGATTCTGCTTCCTTTTACTGCAGCAGATGTGTTGGCTTGCCAATAATTTAAATGTCTTTTTGTAAACTGAACCTAAGCTCTTATTTTTTTCTGCTTAACTATCACAGTCCCCCCCTAAAAGAGTGCTGCTTCATTTCAAATTATGCTCTCCCCAACTGATACCTTGATGTAGTACGATATGTAAGCATTGGGAGTTTCTAGAGGTTCACTGAGCACTCAAACTTTTGTGACTTGTGATAGTAAAGAAAAAGGGCCTCTCAGACTGACAGTCCCAGGCTGATCCAGAAAATTATAAGTAAACCTAAAATTTCTATCTTACAAATTGAGGAACTTTGGTTCTATTTTCATTTTTTGATTCTGTGAATCCATGTTTGGATAAGATCATTATCAAACACAGGGTCGTATTTTAAAATTGTATCACACAAGGCAGAGGGAATTCTTCCTCTCACCAGCAAGACAGGAACAACTCAATACGGACACTTCATTTAAAGACTGCAATTGCTAGGAGACAAGTAAAAACAAAATCCCTCTCAGCAATTGCTATTTTGGTTATCCACTGAAATATGTAACTCCTGCTAATAGAGGAATAGAAAAGTATGTTCTAACCCAACCCACTCATAGAAGACAATTTGAGAGTATGTGCATGACTGCACCTACCTTACAGGAAGTGACCCTCTAAATGTAATCACAATTTTATGTTTCTAATGACAAGTTCTGCTGTGAGTAGTTCTATCAAGACCCATTTACACCTATTCTGAAATACCCTGGAATTATGGTTATATTCATACATATTTGAAAACACAGAGCATGACCTCAACTTACTTTTCTATTTCACGAGTTAAGCAAATGATGTGCTCCTGCATTCTGTTCAGTCGAATCTCATTCCGTACTTCCTTGGCTCGAGGATGGTAGTTCCTCGTGTAAAATCCTCTCCAGCAAGCTTGAAGCTTGGTAGCTGCTTTAGTCATCCTTTGCAGTTCAGCTGCACCTTGACTGACAACAGCTAATGGATCAGAACTCTCTCCTGCCACCTGGTCAGGACAGAGGGTTTTTACTGCTGATTTAGCACCTGATGAGGTGCTGGGGTCACTATGCAGAATGTGGTCTTCAGAGGATGCTGAGCAGTTGCTGGTATTAGCAGCCAGGCTACCTGCTCCTAGGTCAGGAGAAGGCAGTACCACAACCTCTTGGATATTCTCTGGTGTTTCTACACTTTCTACTGCTCTGCTCGAGTGCTGTCTGGTAACATATGAAGCTTCTTGCCCATTAGTTGTTTCTCTGCTATTAACATCTCTCACACATTCAATCACTGTATCATCATGATCTTCTAGGCCCAAACGGATTCCATGTAGCTTCAGGTCTGAAGGAGACACTGGAGACAATCCTGAAGCAACTGGCATGAAAGTAGACTCTGAGGATAAAAGGCTGCTGTTTAGTTTGTCTTCATCTGTCTGTATATCTTCAAGGTATAGATCCTTGTGAAACCTTCTTTCGACAGGACAAGTGTTCTTTACTGCATAGGAATGATCACTGTTTGCACTTGGTCCAACCCAAGAATTCTTCTGGATGACAGGCTCTAGATGGGCAGAAAGCCATATTCAAGTGTTACAGTCTTTCAATAACATGTTTTCATTCAATTCATAGGGATTCACAATCCGATTTTGATAGTTAGCACCTGGGTGTGTAAGATGATCTAAAATGCTAGTAAAAATGAGCATTATTTTTATGTAAGGAAAATAACTCCTTACCACAGTAACACCCACAAACTCGGCAAATACTGGTTATAGCAAATTGCACAAACTGCATCCCCTTGTCACACTTTTTATAAAGCCACACTCTTATAAAATGGAGCAGTCAAAGTAATAACTCTTTAGTTTATTGGATTGTGTTTTTCACCTAACAAACCTACTAGCATTTTAAGACATGAACAAGCACAGAATGGATTTTTAGAAAACAAAGGATAACTTCAGTTGAAAAAGTCTCCAAAAACCAATAGAATAAAATAGTAACACAGCTTTGTTCTGAAATTCTCTCCACAAAGTTATCGATGTTCAAAAGAAAAATGCTTATTTCCACAGGTTAGATCACAGGTGTAGAACAGATTCTTACCACTTTCAAGAATCATCTGTGGTGGCTGGGCTGGACTGCTGTGTTCATGAGCAACTGGCACAGTTTTGCTGGGAGCAGAAGATGTAGGTGGTCCCTCTTTTTGGCTTTGATGCATCAACTGCCTCTGGTGAAGTCTAAGCACAAAGTTCCACAAATTTTTCATTTCTTTTTCATTACAGAAAGCATCTAAAAATATATCAACTACTTCAAAGGAAACAAGTGATCAAAACATTCTAAGCAAGAGGCTAATTACGCAGACCCCTATACCTACAAGACATTAACAGGACCACTCACAAAGCAGGGGATTGCACGGCCTGTTCTTGTTACCCCTTCTCCTGCCCCTTTTTCTTCATTACATGTATCCAAAAAATACCCCAAACTAATAAAACCCCCAGCATGCAATTCTGACTATAGACTGAAAACCATGACTTACTTCTACGCACAAGGGAGATATGCAGATGTTTTAAGTTTCTAATGTGGAATACATTATGCCTGTAGGTGTAAAGAAGTTTGAGGAATAGAGGGAGTGTCTTTTACATTTGAAAGTGACTGAATCAAGGAATAAGTGTCCCCATTGCTAAAGGGACAAAATCCTAGTACAAATGAACAAATATTGCCACAAACTTAAAATCATCCTTTGGAAACCCAGAGAACACACAGGTTGTTTCAGCGCAGCTAAATTAGAAGATCATGAGGTAGAAGTCAAAGTGAAACTACCCTATAAATCATATATGTGTGTGCATATATATATAGGTGGGGATTTTGGGGGATTGCTTTTTCTGCTAAGGTTTTTTGGTTTGGTTGTTGAGGGGTTTTTAAGTTTTTAAAGAGCTATATTTAGCAAGCCAGCTTCCTGAATTTTCCCCAGACACATCATGTGAATGTCAGAGCACTTAGCTGGAGATTCCAAGGTCAATATGCTTTTATTGCACCTTCTCCTCCAAAGTGGCCACAACATTTCTATAACTTCCTCCTGGAGACCAGTCTGCACTGACAATTACGCCTTCCAGATGCTCCCAAGTTTCCAGGCTTTTGATGAGATACCATCCTTCTGCTTACCACAAGACTTATGTTGCTCAAATTTCTAAGCACCATATCTAACACACAATAAGACATATAATTATGTTCTTAATTACATTCTCTAGAAAACACACAGTAAGTTCTCACCTTTGCTTACTCAGTATTTTTTCCAGTTTGGCATCCTCTTCAGTCTGGAGTCCATATGCGGATATGAGAGGACAAACAGTAGCCAAGTACTGAACGAGCTGAACATGCTGCCCAGGTCGGTATGATCTTCCTTTACCTTGACTGTAGAGCCATTCTGCTTTCAAACTGTTAGGAAGGGGGAAAATACTCAGCATTAATGAATGGCATAAAACCACTAACATTCCTTTCACTACTCTTCCTCTAGGGGATACCCAAGAGCTAATCTACAAATCTAAACAAAACTTGGAACATGTGCAGTGCCCAGAGGAACTGGGGATTTCATTACCAGAACAATGAATAAAGTATTCCCTCGCATACGCATTGATGAAACAAACAAACAAAAAAACCCTGTCCAAAACTGCAGTCTCTGCTTTGTCTGTGTGTAGTCTTTGAGCACGGAAAACACATTTGTGTCAATGAATTTCTCAGCAAAGCTTTCACAGAAACAGAAAAATTCACACAAACATGCAGAACAGGCACAGAGAGCAAATCTTGCTGGAAGTATTCAATAACTGAACTCTGTTTTTAAATTAAATGCTCTTCAGTTTGAGAATATTCAATATAATACATCTACATATAATAATACAGTTAATACAGAAAACCCCACTAGTAAAAAAAAAAGTCCAGAATTCTAACAGACAACTTTTCAGGAAAGTTGTAACATGTTACGGCAAAACAGAAAGAGAGTTGGTTTACTTTTGATCAAAAAGGCAGCTTTTTACTTTAGTAATGCAGAGAAAAGGATATTAATGTCCTGGACTATGTTCATGTACTGGACTAGAATAGTCCAGTATTATTCAGTGTTTATACTGGATAATACTTATGCTTGGACTCTTCTGATGTCATGAACCTCATCATACAGATATCATAGCCACAATGATACAGTAACAAGTGATTTGAGCAAGATGATATTAAAGTAATTGATACCAAGCAATGTCAAATGTAGAAATGCACACTCAAAAAGACCCTTTATAAAAGGGCACATTTGAGCTTCTCCCAAGTTACAGCTTTAATACCTGCTGATTGTCACATTCTCAAAACTTGGAAAGGGTAACAGACCATTGATAAATTGCTACCACAGTTTCCAAAACTGCAGTCTCTGCTTGTACTTTCTACTCACAGTAGAAGTGCTACTGTGAGTTGAGTAACAAAAGCTTAACTTTATACTTCTACATAAACAAACTTGTGATATTACAAAATAATTCCAGTGTAACAGATGAAAAAGTTACCAAAAGCAACAAGTTAATTGGCCTGTACCTCATATGGCCATTAGCAACACAAACTGAATTTCAGCTCATTAGCACTTTCCCACTTTTTTCATTATATAAGAATGCAATTTCAACTTAGCCCAGTTTTATTTAATAAATTTAGAGATTTAATACTATTATGTCACCTTTCTTTCTGAGAAATCACATATCCATCAAGAACTTTAAGGTTCAGACACCAGCTGACAATATATGGCCTGTAGTCAAAGCCAGGGACAGAAGGTGTGGCCATCACACAAGGATTGTTCATAATTGACAGCTGTTCCAATTGGCGAAGAGAATTCAGGAAAGAAACCTTAAGAAAACAAGATACATTTGTTAACTGAATTCACTAAAAATGCTTACCGAAGGTACCACATATCCTAGATGCAGCTAGACATCTCATGCAAAACAGAATTACAAATGCATTGAAAATCACATTTGCTTTTTGAACACAAACATTGTCAAAGGACCTTTTATCAACTACTGCCATTTTCCCATTAATTCTCCTGTAAGTACTATTAGCCCTTGGAAAGTATTAGCTTCTCTTAAAAATCTGGGTATAAGGCCTTATGTATAAAAAGGTATAGTATTTCTATTATTCCAGTTTACTATAACAGGTGTTAGATTTTGACAAAAAAAAAAAAGGCAAGCTAAAAGGCTGAACAAATACTGTCCTGTTTTGAAGAGAAATGTATTACTAAAACAAGATTTTTCTCCCAGCATGAAATCCCAACCAAAACTTTTGCCTTCTACTTATAGTAGAAATAAGCAAACAAAACAATAAAGACAAAAGTTACAGGCAGATTATTTATTTCTTATACTGCGTTTGAGAAATAGGTCAGTTGCAACAAGTGCAATTCAAACCTCTATTCTAAACACAGCAGCTGCAGAAGCTCTCTGCAGCAGGTAATCAGCTCAGCTTTCAACTTTCACACAATCACGAAAAGCTATGAACGGGTTGTTTCAAAAAAGAGAACCCATTTTCAGTTACAACCTAAACAAAATTGCTCAACTACCTGCTTTCAGTCTACCTAAAGACAAGGTGATGTATTTTCTATACCTTACCTCATTTAAGTCTCTGATTTCATTTTCTGCCAAAGAAAAAACAGTCAAACTCTGAGGCAGGCAAACAGGGGCAGTGCGAAGTGAAGTTATAATATTTCCATGTAGCAACAGAGTCTATAAAATAAAAACACAGAGATGAAATGTATATTTGATCAAACCCTTCATGTTTCTTGTTCAGGCATTCCTTGAAAAAAACACCCAAAAGAATTAAGGCTATCTGATCACAGTCACCAAAAAATGTATTTGGAAACACTTTTTCTCTACCGTGTTCATGCTAAAAGAGTTAACAGCATGCTTAGTCTTGATTCATGACAGAAGATAAGAGAACAAAGAGCTATGAAGATCCCACCATTATATCTTTATCAAAATCACTAGAATGGTTATAAAAAATCACTGCCTTGGTTTCTGCAGCTTGGAAACAAGGGAAAAAATTCTTACATGCTTTCCTTTAGATATTATAGTAATTCACTAAAATGCTTAAAGAGCTAGTTTGAATAATTAATGCTTTTCAAAGCAGCAATTTTCAAAGTATATTTCTTTACATAAAGAATGTAATGAAAATAGAGGCAAAATAACATCTACCTTCAGTGCTGTAAGCTTGGAGAGATCACCTAATTGAGCTATGTTATTGTCTGACAAATCAAGATGCTGAAGAGACAGACAGGAATTGATTTGTTCAATGACCTACAAAAATAAAGAAGTTGATTGCTCACAGTAACTCTCTTTTGTTCACTAAATAACACCAAGTATCAATAATCATAAATTATTTTGAATAATTGAATAATTTGAATAATTGAATAATTTGAATAAATATTACTGGATAAGTAACTCAAAATAAAAACCATGTTTTAACAGTTTCATTTTAAAGGTATTAGTTCTTTTTCCTACTTTCAAGACTATTTCCTTATTCTCATTATATTTTGACATAAAATCTTTTATTTTTTCCTAGACAACTCTAGTCCAAAAGCTGCCCTCTTCTATTTCATAAACCAGTAGATGCAAAACATCAACATTTTTGTTTCAATCAAAACAGGAAACATATCTGGATTTCTCTGCAGCATTTTTCAAATTTTTATGACTAGATTCTGGAAAATGCAAAAGACTAAATACTTTACCTTAAGGTTATTTCCTGACAAGTTTAGCCATTCCAGGTGCACCAAATCCTTCAGCCCTTCCACGTACCCAATACTATTATGAGGCAAGTTGAGCACCCGGAGCTTAGTCAGTTTTGCTACACCCATCATTCTCACCAAACGATTGTTGGCTACAGAGAGCTGCAGATGGACATACAAGTGAAAGAAACAGTTTTAACTACACAGACAGAATAATCTTTTATGTTTAGTAGTTAAAAATCTATTCCAACAGGACCTTATTCAATGTATGTATTTATTTTCTAAGTAGATAGCACAGACAAAAAACCCGCATGAGCCAGGAAATAAATTATTGATCAAAGAACGTAGCCTACACAGCTCACTCTGTAAACTTAAGAGGAAATTCTCCTAGCAACAGCTAAATAAAGGAGAAAGAATGAGGAATTGTGTCATATGAAAATAAGATTTTAAAATTAGAATTGCCGATTCATTGTGCAAATTGTTGCCCTATTCCTGGTGTAAAATTGTACTTACTGTCAACATGGCAGAGGACAAAATATGTTTCACACAATTATCAAAAAGTGTGCTAACAGGACTGTTTAAAAGAGTAGATCCTGATTAGACATACACTTCAATAGCGTGACCATCAAGCTGGCAGTCTGGTGAAGGTTTGTTGTAGCAACCAACCCCACCTCTCCCATCTCAGTTTAGCTTGTCTACAGAAGCTATCAGACAGCTTCGAGTTTATCTGGAGGCACTTCCAGTGATAATATGAAGTTATTTTTAAAGTTACAAAGCCTAGGTATTCAAAAGCTAATTAGTATCAAAATTTGAGTTATCAGTGACTTTTCTAAGTGTCCTTATGATGCCCTCTCACTGGGATTTATCTCCTTCAGTTTTAGTTACCTAGGTAATTCACAACACAATCAACTGTAGACTGAAAACAAAGCTTTCTATTTTGGCCATCTTTTATCTTCCTTGAAGACAATAACTGCTAACTTACTTCAATTACATAATATGCCTTTAAAGAAGAAGATGCTAACATCACAGTGCCATTACTTCACAGCAATTTCAAGTCAAGTAATACTGACCTGCATCAGATTCCTGCATTTCTCCAAGTGTTCCAATTTAATTATCTGGTTTTTATCCAGAATCAGAGTCTGAGTATCAGCATCACAGGGTAAGGTTGGACCCAGTTTTTGCAATCCTTGACTTGACCAGTTGACTACCAAGCCTTAGAATAAAAATGAGAAAAAAGACAAAAAAGTACCATAAAGTTTATATATGAGAACATGGACTGAAAAAACAATGAAAAATAAACAGGTTTTATAATATATGCAGGTAATTTGGAAATACAGGTTAACTTTCTTTTCCATGTCAAACTGAGACACATTCCAGACCCTGTCCCAGTAAAGAACTCCGGCAGACTTTTTGGAAAGTCAGTAACAGAGGCTCTGAAGTGAGAAGCAGAGAAAAAAACCCCCACAAAACACCAAACTGTGGTAGCTAAATTTAAAGGTGTGATCCTCAAAACCCCAAATTTCAAAAGAGGCTAAATTTTTTAATTCTTCAGAGATTCTAGGTTTTGCGCAGCTTGACAACTACCTACCTATGTGTAGGCATTCTATCTAAACTAAGAACCCATTCACACAGCTATACTACTGTACTGGTGGCATTGGGCGGGTAAATAGGCTAGCATACTACTTCAGTAATGGAACATACAATTAAAATGTTTCATACAAAAATGTTACTATATAAAGTTAAAAGGCAAACATTTGCCATCTAGAGGGATCTTGAATGACTGGGTACCCATAGCAACACCCAATAATCATCATTTTCACAGATTAAGCCTCTGCTGTGTATTTTATGTACAAACACCATCGTAGTGCTTGCTCTTCTCTTAGTATCTGCTCAGTAAATAACATGGCCTTTTTCAGCAGCACATGCCAAATAGTGTTGTTACCCCAGCATGCTATACATACTAATATTCTTACAGTTGACAGGCTTTTAGGGTTTAGTCATGCTATGGATGGAGACAAGCCTTTTTTGTGTGCCCTTCTGTCCGCTGGAGAACATGCTTCTGCTTGACTGCATCCCTGATGACATTTAATACATTCCCATTGTTTTTCAGATCCACAGCTACCCCAGGAGCTCTGGAGAGCAGTAATGCAGAGCCAGCAAGACCAAAAACAGTCATACTCCTGTCTCTGCACATTCAGGAAGATGGTACTGCATGTTTCTCACTTAAGTAGTCACCTCTGCAACCCCTTGGGCACTTTAGCTAAAAAGAGAAATTTTGCATCTGCCCATTTATCTGAGGGTTCCTTAAAAAAATTCACAACCGGACCCTGACAACCCAGGGAAGAATCCTGGACCCACAGTACAGAATTACAAGAGTAATCCTTTTATTCATGCACATGAGGTGTCCCATTCAAACTGGGGCACCCTGAATGTGGCTTTACACATGGTTCTTACAGCTTTCGAGCATTTAGGTACAACATGATCTGACTAACTGCTACTTAGCACACACATTCATTTGATAAGAAACTATATGTCTATGGCATCATAATCCACCTGATTCTCTATTGATTTAGGCATCCCTGCAGTCAGTCTTGCTATAATCACTTATCTGTGATGCCAGACAATAGGAGAGTTTCCCAGAGGTGCTAAAGGATCCTTGGATGATGGCTTCATCTCTGTTGTTTTGGGGTATCCTTTATCCTTTGTGAGCACACAAGATGCAGAGAAGCACAGGTCCCTATTTCAAACGGGTCTGTCCTTCTCCTCCTTGCAACAAGCTGAGGTCCTTTATTTTGCATGCTTAAGCATGGCTATTCAGTACACAGCATGAACTGTACATGCATATATAGTTCATCCATCCCTGGAAATATTCAGGGCCAGGCTGGATGGGGCTCTGATCAACCTGGTCCAGCGGAAGGTGTTCCTGAGCACAGCAGGTGGGGGGTGAGTGAGATGATGTTCAAGGTCTTCTTCCAACCCAAACCATTCTATGATATATAGCACTAGGAAACGAGCATGATTACATACTATAAAGACTCCTTGGTACAGCACTTCGGGAACGAGATTTTCCTAGCAGGTTTTCAGGACCCAGGAAAACGTTCCAGAATTGCTTATTACTCTTTTGGCAGGAGGCAAGGAACTGCACCCTCAGCAGAGGCGCTGTCTCTCTAAGACCTCTCAGCCTTCCACTGTAGGGAAAACAGGCCTTATTTCACTCAACTCCTGGCCTACAGTGCTCCTACAAGGCTGCGGGATCCTCCAGCACGATGGACAGCCGCTCTGCCCTGCCGGTCCCCCCGGTGCGGGCAGCCGCGCCCCGCCGCTCCCCCGGCCCGCGGTGCCCCGGCCGGGATCGGGCCGAGCGCGGGGGTCGCAGCGGGAGCTCCGGGCCGCCCCGATTCCCCGNNNCCCGGCCCTTCGCCGCCTTCGCCATCATGAAGTGAGCGCGCCCCCCGCCCCATCGGGCCCATCCGCGCCCATCCGCCTTGGGGAGGCCGCCGCGGGGCCCCGGCCGCCCGTCCCGGGCCCCCCGCCCTCCCCTGACTCTTCTCTCCCGCGCAGGGTCGAGCTGTGCAGCTTCAGCGGGTACAAGATCTACCCGGGCCATGGCCGCCGCTACGCCCGCACCGACGGCAAGGTGAGGCCGGGCCGGCAGCGCGGGCCGCGCGGTTGGGGCTGCCCGGGGACACGGGTGGGATCTGCCCGGGGACACGGGTGGGATCTGCCCGGGGACACGGGGGGGGTCTGCCCGGGGACACGGGTGGGATCTGCCCGGGGACACGGGTGGGATCTGCCCGGGGACACGGGGGGGGTCTGCCCGGGGACACGGGGGGGGTCTGCCCGGGGACACGGGTGCCCCGGCCGTAGGTGCTGTGAGGGCAGCATCGAGGTCCAGCTGCCCGGGCTGCCGTCAGAGCCGTGCTGTGGGACAGGGTTTTAGGATAAGGCTTGAAAGGGATGTTGTCAGAGCAGCAGGTGCGAAATACCAAAGTTGTGTAGGAAATTCTGCTAAGGCATCCTGCGGCTAATGGTGGGATTCGCTGGAGCCAACAGCTGGTCTTGCTGTTGAGTTGAGTACGGATCATTGGGATGGAACAGGGAGGAGAGCACTTTTAGGGCATCCTGTAACAACACGTCCATTCGGGCCTGCGAGAGGAGGGGTTGGGTTTTGGTATCCCAGCGCAGTCATCTCCTGCGAAATGACAGCTAAGGAAATAAACTGGTTGAATCCTCATGTGCTCTTCTGGGAAATAGGCTATGCTTAAAATCGAATTATATAGCTAATATCAAATCGATGTGCCCATTGTAACTGTTGTTTTAGACAAGGAGGTTCGTTTTAACTATGCAAGAAGGAAGGGGGCGGAGCATTGGTCTCCCTATGTTCCTTAGGCCAAGTTTTGACTCACTCCCACATACAGGAAGTATGTAGTTACTTGAGGACAGACACTTGGAAAGTGTCTGGATATGGCTATTCATATGGCTGTTGCTCAAATACACAGTAGTAGTGGATGAAAACAGTAGTTTGAGCTTTCCTCAGAAAAATGAAGTTGCTTCAGAATGCCTTGTAAGAGATCAGTTTGGTCAATGGAACAAAATTCCAAACTTTACATTTTTTTAGTTATCTTCTAAAATTTTTAATAGTCAGAGCTGTGTTAAAGCAATACAAAAGCATCACTATTAAAAAAGCATCACTGTATCAAAGAATGACAATGCAAACTGTGATAATGTCTTTCATAAAACACTTTGCCTTCACAGGTTTTTCAGTTTTTGAATGCAAAATGTGAATCTGCATTCCTTTCCAAGAGAAACCCCCGTCAGATCAACTGGACTGTTCTGTATAGGCGTAAACACAAGAAGGGACAGTCAGTAAGTATATACCAGCTAATGGCTACCAAAAGATGTGGTCACTGGTCTGTTGGAGGTTGCTTGAACACACTGCTGTTCAGCAAAAACCTGACCCATACAATCAGGATGATGAGTGACCAGCAATGGTGAAAATGTGAGTGCGGTTTCCTGAGTTGATACACTGCTTTGTGTTTGAAAGGTATCAGTTCAGCAAAAGCATTGTATTTGGGTTGCAGCACTTCTTTGAGGGACCACTTGGAGCCACAGTAGGTTCAGTAGATCTTAACAATTGTAGGAATGGAATATGTTTTTAAAAATTAGTTTTAGGGAAGGGTGGTTAATGCTGTTAAATATGCAGACTTTCTAAAAGTTTGGTCTTATAAACTTCCTGAATGGACAGCATAGAGAGATGATTTCAGAGGTTAAGGGAGCAGGAATGGTACTTTTCACATACTCTCTTTGAAAACCTTGGCCTATCCTATGCAGTTGTTACTGCATGAAAAAGGTAAATCACTAAGCCATGTAGCATGAGGTATTTCCAATGCTCATTTAACCTTGCACGGCAGGAGAGTGTTTAAAAGGGCTTATATTGGTGCTGAAAGTCAGTGTTTTTACCAGTTTGTTTGAAGAAGGAAAGTTGATGGTTGACAGCTTAGACTACTGCCCAGTACCTCATCCCACTTGAATAGGTATGGAGTGTCTCCCTTTCAGAAGATTGCATCAAATGGACTTTATGCCTTCCTCATATTTTTATCCTGTTACAGAAGGCTGAACTTCTGACAGTCTTCCAAAATAATTTTTTTTGTACTTTGCTGTAGAGGCCTCAGAGATAAGGGGGCCAATGCGTGTGTCTCAAACACTGATGGCTGGATAGCCATGGAGCCAAACAAGGATTGTTTGTAATAACACACTGAGAAAGTACAGGATGTGGCTGGAGAAGGGGGCTGTACGGAGGTAGGGCAGCACTTTTCTGTAAGCAACAGAATTCTCCAAAGTGAGGAGTAAAATTCTGCTTCATTGTATGGTTTTAAAACGGCTTTGATCTCCATAGCACCTTGTTTTTCTAACAGTCTTTAGCCATTTGTTTAATGTCTTGTGATGCTAATTGTCTGTCTTCATCTTGTGCCATTTTAGGAAGAGATACAGAAGAAACGCACGCGCCGTGCTGTCAAGTTTCAGAGAGCCATCACTGGGGCCTCTCTAGCTGAGATTATGGCCAAACGAAACCAGAAGCCCGAAGTACGCAAGGCGCAGAGGGAACAAGCTATTAGGTGAGAAGTCAGAGATCAGTGGGGTTTTTTGTTTCTTTTTAATCATTATTTTTGTATGGAATATCTTGGCAAGAGGTAGTGACAGCAAAGAAGGGTCTTTTCTTGCTCTCTCCTGTTGTGAAAATACCTTTTTTGGCACACACAGTTGTGCTGTCTCTGCAGTAGTCTCCCTAGAGGGTAGTGAATGTAGAGGAGGAATCTGCAGTAACATATCCCCTTCCTGATCTTGGAGTGCTCTTACAGTGCTGAGATAAAGAAACTGAATGGCAGACACTGGTAACTGTTACTCTTTTTCTATTAATTAACAGGGCTGCAAAGGAAGCCAAGAAGGCTAAGCAGGCAACCAAGAAAACAGCTGTTTCTGCTGCAAAGGTAAGATGCAGTAGGCAAAGAAATCATGAGATGGAATACTAACTACGCCATGTTGTAACACGATACACAACATTCTGCTGCAGCACCTAATTATAAACTGACATTTCTCTTTTGAGGAAGCATTTGCATAGATTTTTTTTTTTCCATCTGAAAACACCTTGACCAGACTTGTAGACTACAGTTAAACATACCGAAATAGCTGAACAGAATGAACCGTTTTTACAGAATAAATAAATATTACAGTAAAACAACTTTCTGGCCATGTGTCAGAGATACTTAGTAGGTAAAAAATTTGTCTCAGTGTAACATCTTCACTATCTAGGAACTTGGTAGCAATATATTGATAAGTGCTACTATCTGTTTCATTATTACTTACAAATTCATACCATATGCTGTCATTGTACATGTTGTAGGTTTAGTGGCATATGTGTAAATGTCTATTAACTTGATTCTCATCTGATAGATTGTAATTCTAGTCTGGTCTGGTCTAAATTGCCTAATTTCTGTCCAGAGTATATAAAGGGACATTTTCAGGACTGCAGGTAAATTGCTTCTCTTCATTCATACTTTGTTATTTCTCTGCAGGCTCCTACAAAGGCAGCACCCAAGCAGAAGATTGTGAAACCAGTCAAGGTTTCTGCTCCCCGTGTTGGTGGAAAGCGCTAATTTGCTAAACTCTTGGTAATGCTGAATAAACATCTGATTAACTTTCACTACCTGTGCTGTGTGTTCAACTGTGTGAGATACACTGAAGAGAATGAATCTGTGGAATAAGCTTGTCTGGTTTTTGCAGACTGAAAAATATCTTACTGCCATAAAACACCTGTTTCTTAGACAATCTCCTGTATTAGCACGTTTCCTAAGTCCTTAATGAGTGGCTCAGTGGCAGGGAAGGCAGAGCTGATGTTCAGGAAGCGTTCTTGCTGAAGGACAGAACAGCACAGAAGTTTATTCTGCATCTACGGCAAACGACATAAAAAGATGTTTCTAAGATCAGAGATGCAAACTGAAGTGGAGGTGAAGCTGTGCCATCAGTAAGACTTTAAAAGTTTAATGTACTTCCTGTGTTGTGGAATGCATGTAATAAGGTGTTTTAAAGTGAAAGGAAAAGGCTGAGAAAAGGGAATGGATTATTTCACAGTCTGTGTGGCTGTTTCAAAGGTTCAGTTGCAATTCCTGGGTCAGGAAGTAACAAAATGATGGATTGCTAGATGGAAAAAGATGCCTGTGAAGGTTGGATGAGTTCAAACACAGATGACAGTACATGCTTACTTAAAGCCCATTTAGGTTCATACTGAACTCCCAGACTGCTGATGGGGGTTCCCTTAGTAATTCACCCTGCCACCACTAGAGGAATTGAAATTCCTCATGGGAAGTACCTTTCTGCCTTAGTAATTGTGCTGTGCAGACAGCATGCCCAAACTGCCATAGTTTTGCTGGGCAGCAATCTCCCTGGCAAAGCAATGTCCTCTGACTAGAACGATCAAATCACCTCTATATTCTGGATGCTGCATCTTGATGGCTCTTAGCTTTGAGGGCTTGCTTTGTTATTCTACTATACTGGTCAAGAAAGCAGCAGTGTTTTCACAGTTCTGCTTTCTGCAGTTCTTTTGGCCTTCAAAACCACAATGGCTGTAATGGACACTTTGGGTTATGTGCTATAGTTGTAAGTTACAACCCTTTTAAAAAAGGCCTAGCTTGATTTTGTTACTGGAATTTGCACTGTTACCTTCCAAACAATTCTGCTTTTTGCTATTAAAAAAAAATACATAGCAGCTACTCATGTTTAGAATGAAATTGAAGGCTTTTACACTGGTTAACACACATGAAAGTGAAGCAGCAAGAATCTGGAAAGGCATTTTTAATCATCCAGAACTGAAGGCTGAAAACACCACTGAAAATTACCTATGCTAATGGTGATTATATAAAGCCTGATTAAAGCCTGATCACATCGGTGTCTTGTACAAGGCACCTTGTACTCTGTGTGTCCTTGTGAAAGTTCTCAGCGAAAAAGGTAAAAATGAAGATGCAGTTTCACAAAGAATCTCCCTGAAATACCATTCATGATACATATATAAACTGTCACATAAGACTAATTAATAAGACACTATTTGTTAATTCTTTGAAGTTTGCGGGCTTTGGCTGCCTGGTGTTACTGCAGTGGTACACAGAAACGCTTTAAGATTATTCTTCCTTGATGTTTACACCTGAGTTATGACTGATATGGTGAGTTAGCATGGAAATGAATACTGTGTTTTTCTAATGCAATGTAATTGATCCTCTATCAAGTATTTATCATGAAAAATTTAATACTTTAATTGGTCATAGGCCCACAAAATAATTTAGGTTGAAAAGGACCTCGAGGTCATTTAGTCCAACACCTTCCTCCAACCACATCTGTTTAGGTCAGATTGCTAAAATGAGTATCCAGCTGAGGCTTGAGTAACTCCAATGACAGAGGTTCTACATCCTCTTAGGGCAACCTGTCCCAGTATTTGACCACCACCATCGTCAAAACAAATATAATAATAATTAAAAAAAAAGGAAAACAAGCCCCCCCCCCCCCCCTTTTATCCAAAAACAAGGGCTTTCCTCATC
>VWZF01006234.1:263334-307675 GCA_013396755.1 Sclerurus mexicanus | reverse complement strand
AAAGGAAAACAAGCCCCCCCCCCGCCTTTGATCCATAAACAGGAGCTTTCCTCAGTCCCCTCCCTGGGATGTGGAGCACAGTCCCTGTGGGATCGCTGCCCTGGTTTGTCCTGCAGGTACCGGGCACGGGGCTCCTGGATGGGCTCCCCGCCTCCCTTACGAGTGTCAGAGCCAGGTCAGAGCTCGGACAAGGAAAACCTGCGGCCGACATTTAAAATCCTCCCTCGCCTGTCCCAGCTGACCCCGAGGCCGCGAGTCACGCTGCTCTTGCTGCCGGGCCGTTCATNGAGCTGGAGGTGGTGCTGCAGGCCGAGCGCCGCGCCCGCCTCATCCGCGCCGCGCACCTGGCGCCCGACGGCGGGCACCGCACCCGGCTGCAGACCTGGCAGGGGCTCTCGCAGAAGTACTGGTGGAGAGGTGGGTCGCACACGGCCGCAGGATGGGCCGGCTGGGAGGGACCACAACGCGTCATCGGGCCCGGCCCCCGTGCGCGGGCTGGGTCGGCCCAGCGCACACAGCGCGGGGCTGGGTCCGGTCTGCGGTGCGGGAGGGTCCGCGGCCTCGCTGGGCAGCCTGCTCCAGTGCGCCGGCACCCACACACCGAAAAGGGGCTTGCGCGTATTCGTGTGTATGGGTTTCTGCCCCTTGCCTCTTGTCCTGCCGCTCGGCACCACCGACCAGAGCCTGGCTTCGTCCTCGTGAAACCCGACCTGCATGTACTTGGGACATTATTGAGGTCACCTCTTAGTCATCTCTTCTCCAGGCTGAACACGCCCAGCTCCCTCGGCCTTTCCTCGTAAGAGAGATGCTTCAGTCCCTTAGTAATCCCTTAGTGAGTCCCTTATAGCCTTCCACTGGAAATGCTTCAGGAGCTCCATGTCTCTTGTACCGAGGGGTCCTGAAGGGATGTCCGTGTGCCCTTCCTGGAGAGAGCAGGAGGGGACTGCCCCTTGCTGAGTGGCCTGTGCCACCCTGAAGCACGTGGTCTGTGGCACTGTGTCACTCTCAAGGGGCAGGGCTCGCTCTGCACCGTGCACCTTAGTCAGCAAATTGTCCCGGGGCTTCTTACCCAGCAGCTGTATTTTGAATAATGGAAATATGGAACACAACTGTTGCCCTCCAAGTGTTGCATACATCTATGGTAGGAACTTCTTAACCTGTGTGCTTTATACAGGGAGATAATCCATTCCATGTGACCCAGTTTAGCTTTTAACCTCATCCATGCATGTGGATGGTGGTCATGTTTAGGTTCTACAGCTGCCACTGGTGGTTTGCAGTCCTGGCCCTTGTATTTATCTCTTTCTTCCAATGAGAACCTGAAAAGACCAGACAAATTCTCAGCTGGTCCCTTAGTCACAGCCGTAACAAATGGTGGTGCACGAACAGCAGTAATTCCCAATCAGGGCTGTCTTTTGGCTGAGCTGACGACATGGTATCTTGTCCCTGTGATACTTTTAGTCTTAGGTATCCATTAAACAAATATTCTGCTTTTCATTTACCGAGGGCTCAGTTTGTGTATCTCTTGCTTTTCTTGTTTTGCTTTCTTCATCCATCAGTCAGCAAGTCTGTCGTTTCAGATTTATTTTTTCCTATCTTAATTTGAAGGGGTTTTGCTCTAGTTGCAGCACATCTTTCCAGTCCAAATCTCATTGGCTTGAATATCCTTTGATGTGAAAAAGGATTTAGTGTCTCAAAGTTGATATATCCATTCTGGATGGTGGTCTCTGTGCCTTTATCTGCATTCTCATTGTCTGCTCGGTATTGGACTGTTATAGCATCTACTGCCATCCTGTTGGAAATGTCCCCCATGGACCTCAGTATATCTTCTGTTTTTCAGGAGAGGGCCTTCTCTATTCTGCATCTTTTGATGTTACTGGTCACCTTTATTGGCACAACCTATACTCTCTTATTTCCCTTGTGCTGAGAATACTAAAATTCATTCCCTGCATTCAGTTCAAGTATTATGTTTCTTATCTGTGTCTCTTTTAAAATATTGTTTTCCCCTGCCATTACAATACTCTTGGGGTTCCAGTGGACAGCAGCTTTGACCCAGTTGTCATCCTGAAGTGGGTGTCAGTCTGCTCCAGGTGGAAAGCAGTGGGCTGGAATGTGGCCCAGGGGCCAGGAAGGGTGTTAGATTCATGATTTGAAGACCAGAGGCCTCTTGTGCTGAGAACTAGCCCTGATTTCAGATGAAATCAAGAAAAAGTAAAAATTTTTGAAATGGGCATGAATGTCTTGGGTTGGGATGTCTTGAGTTGCCTTAAGTCTCTGTTTTCCTGATCCTTACAGAGATACATATGTAATGATAGTGCCTCTCATGCCCTGAGAATGTGTGAGTAGTGCAAGTGTAAGTCTGTGTTTTTGAACTGCGCTGGATTTTGAACTGTAAAGGCATGGCTGTTACGTGCTCTTATATTGTTCCTGTGAAGAAAATGAGTTTGGAGTGGAAGCCATACAAAGAAAATGCCTTTGGTACCTAGAAGAGGACCTTGGGCTTAGGAACTATTGCGTGTCTGGAATTGTTCAGTTACACTAGTTAAAATACTGGTGGGAAATTATTTAAATTCTGAAATCATAAGCAGTTAATTTAAATCAGTGTTAATAATACATATCATCATCGTTGCATAACACAGTTGATCCCAGTATTGCAAAAGCCTTTAGGTGAGCTTTCCAATTCTTGTCCCCTTCAGTAAGAACAAGCCTTTCATGTGGGCTAAATGCAGGATTATGTTACAGATTTCATTGTCCTGGGTTTCTTAGGCTATATGTCTAAATACCATTACTTAGCCTTAAAAATCCTTCTAGAAGGCTTTGCTTGATGGAGTGACATTCTAAATGTTCCATGTCAAATTAGCAATGGGTTACAGTAGTGACATACAATATCACGCAGGGGAATGAGAGAATCAGAACTGGTAATATGAAGTAGGAAAGCATAGGTGACTGACTTCACTTTTCTTGGTTAGCATGTAATATTTTTATGCTAATCACCTACATATTTAATTGAATTATGATTGGAAGGTTAATTAAGCTCCTTCAATTTTTCTTAGGTATCCTTAAGCAGGTTAAAGATTACATTAAAGAATGCAGCAAGTGCCAGGAAAAGCTAGATCGCTCTAGATCTCTGTCAGATCCTTCTGAAATGCTGGAGGAACTAGGACTGGATGCAAAATCTCATGAAGACAGTAATGAAACAGATGATGAATTGAGTAACACGGCATCAATTCCAGCTGCATCCCCAAAGCCTGTGAAAAAGAAGCCAATAGCAAAGCATGAGCTTGTGTTTGTAAGTACCATTGTTTACATCTGAATGGATTTGAATTGTCTGTTACTGCATTTTTGAATCATGTACTTATTTTTCATTGTTGTGATAATCTTGTAATAGTAAGACAATATAAATTTTGCCAAAGATAGTGAATATGTGCCAATGGGTTACTGGTATAGATGACATGAAATTAATTATAGTACATCATGTCATGGTTGGAAAATAAAATCACCCTGACTCCTATTTATGGATATAGAATTCAAGGTAAAATAAATGGCAAAATGACCAAGAGTAAGACATCACATACAAGATTCTCTTGGGCTCTTTATCTGTTCCTTAGTAAATGATTCTGTATTGATATGTAAAATTCTTTTTCACAACTGTGGGTTGTTATGCATGCAAAGACACAAATCTAGAAACTGTTTCAGACTGTAGTGTAGAAAAATGTGGTCAAAGAACTGTTTGAATGCGTCTTCCCATTTTTCCGGTTGTCTCTTTTAACTATGTTTGGAGGGAGGGTGAAACTTAAAGAAAACAATAGTAAAATAAAGCTGTATATTGCACAGGCTTAAACTGATTGCATGGTTACAGAAAATAATCCTTTTCTGTGTTTCAATGTGAATGCTTAAAAAGGCACAATCTAAATGTAATGAAGTTCTCATAATGTTGTTTATGACAGGTTGACAGTAAGGGCCTTGTGAAGCAGTCATCTTCCAAACATTGTCTGTCAGTCTTAAACCAGCTGAATCAGCAGAGACTTTCCAATCAGTTCTGTGATGTGACTTTGCTGATTGAAGGAGAGGAGTACAAAGCTCACAAATCTGTCTTGGCAGCCAACAGCGAGTACTTCCGAGAGCTCTTCATTGAAAAGGGAGCTGTCACTAGTCATGAAGCTGTAGTGGATCTGTCAGGTGAATTGTTGTGGGTTTCAAAGCTAGAAATCATAATATCCTAAGTAAGGTGTACAGTGTTTAATTCAGTCTTTTTTGAGTGTTCAATACAACCAAATATTTTTATCTTGCTTTTTTCTCTCTTTGAAAGTATTTTGTGTAGATTTTAATGCGCATGATCCCTCTGATTTTGGCTGGTCTGATTTTCCATGGACTATGGCATTTCATCTTAAAATTTCAGTGAAGCTTTTAATTGATTTTTACCTTACTTAGGCGTGTTTCCTCCTTGTATTAGTCACAAACATTAAAAAGGAAACATAGTCAAATTCTTGAATACATCAGGAGGGGATGTTGACTAGCCTCTTGGAGGGCTGTTTATCTTACCGAGTGTTAAATTGTTTCTTAGTTCTATGAAGCAGAATTATACATGTCTGCTTATTTCTCAAACCTGCTGATACTTTAAAGATAGGAGACAATTCTAAAATAAATGCTCTAAAAATAGCCATGTAGTGATAAATACTGTACAGAACATAGGCCTTCTGCATTGCTTTGTCATGAGTTTCTTAGCTGTGTCTGTCTCTGCATGAACAAGAGACATGCATGAACAATACATTTCTAATATGAAGGTCCAAAAGACCCCCCAAATTTAATGCTTGATTTATGATTTAGACAACTGTGGAAAATTTTACCAAATTCTTATATTTAAGCATTTATATCTATATATAAATATCCTTATTGTTTTCAATAGCTATTTTCTTGTTTTATTTTTCTGCCGCATCAGTCGACATTTAAGTCTTGAGTGCTTTCTGAATGTAGCAGGTCCAGAAAAACTTTGGTTAAGTTACTGTGTTTCAAAAATATTGTGCCTCTCCCAGCATCTTGAAACACTTTTTTAGGGAATTTTATTGTGAAACTACCTAAGTTCTGCTTAGTTATTGGAAAAATTGTCTTAGTTTACTTACACATGGAAAATATATGAGGAGGAAGCTTTTGTGTAAATGACAATTAATTGAGTCCCAGTGGAGAGGCATCAGTGTTATTTCCAAGTATGTTTTGCTCTAAATTTCAGACTTATCCATATCAAAGGTGAACTGTTATATTCATTGTGGGATATTTTGCTGTAATTCCAGGTCATCAGAGTTTGTTCTAATATCTTGTTTTATTCCTGGTAGGGTTCTGCAAGTCCAGTTTCCTGCCTCTATTGGAATTTGCTTATACTTCAGAATTAACTTTTGACTTCTGTAGCATGGCAGAAGTGGCCATGCTTGCCCGGCATCTCTTCATGTCCGAGGTCCTGGAAATCTGTGAAAATGTGCACAAACAGATGGAAGATAAACAAATCACGGTGTACCAAAAGGGAGATATTCAAACAGTAGAGTCAACACAAAATTTAGCAGAGCAGGCTGAAGTTGAGACTCAGCCCGTGGATGGTGCTGAGCAAGTTAAGCTCACAGCCAGTGAAGTGCCAGTAGCTGTGAATGGAGCTCCTTCCTCTGCTGGAACAGAGGAGGCAGCAGCACCCCAGCCCAACCTGCTGCACCCAGAGCCTGTGGAGGCCGCTCCAAATGATCTTTCAAAGCCTGTGGAGCAGTGTGAAACAGCTGAGAATTACATCAAGATCCAGCTGGTGGGGAACATTTCAAACAGCCTCTACGACAGGCTAGCTGTGGAAGCCATGGACACACAGAGTCAAGCAGAAACTGAGACACTGAAAAATGAAAGTAATAAAGCAGATGTAGACACTGCTGCTGAAGACTCCTCAGAGATACTCAAGCAAAAGAATAATGAACAGAGCATCTCAGTTTCCCAGCAGGAAAGCCTCGCTTCCATCCAGGATGATACTTACAAAAGCAAGCTTCGCCAGCGTTCTGTTAGTGAAGGGGGATATATCAGATTGCATAAAGGAATTGAAAAGAAACTGCAAAATAGAAAGACAAATCCTAAATCTGCGGTACAGCAGGTATTCTATCTATCATTAGGCCTGTTGTCACTAATTACCCAGTGTTTCAAAACCAATCTGAAAAGATTGCTTCCCAGTTCCAAGCACTGTCTGGCAAATGGTTTTCTTTTTTGAGCAATTAACATTACTGCAAACCGAAGTAATTTCTAAGTTGTGACAGTTGTGGGGAAAAATAACCCAAACCAAAAATACTGACTTGGCATCAGTATTCCTTTCATATTGAAGATCTTGAGAATGCTCAGTGACCTTAGCCCAGCTTGAGTATCTTCTCATAGCTTATGGTTGGGCAAAAGCTGTATCTCCCCAAAATCCTTGATGATGTGTGAATTTAATTCTTAACTAGCTCATATGTATGTCAGTCATAGACAAATGTATTTATCTATTAGAGAAGTGAGACCCTACATTTGTTGAGACTTGAAAGCAGCATTGGGCATGAAAAAATTGACATCCTGTGTGGATCTTACAATGTAGTCATAAGTCACAATAATTCAGCCTTGCTACCTTCAGATTTGGGTCAGTTCAATAAAAAAAGTGTCAAAGAACACTGGTGTTAAAAACTCTAGAACTTTGAACATACTAAATATTTCATCATTGAACTAGTTGTTTCAATTGTAATTTTCTTTTTTTTAGTGAAACAGTGTTTACCCTTTGGGAGCCTTTCCTCTTCAAGTGCCTATGGATAGTTGACATTCACCTCACTGAGCATTAATGCATTTGGTGTGTGACAGAGTACACTTCATTGAATGTTGGCAAAGTCTTCTGCAGAGCTGTTAATTTCTAGAGGTGTTCAGAGAGGTTTGCATCCTAGAGCCACCAGTCCCACACACCGAGGAATAATTTGTTATCATTACAACACCCTCATAGTTAGAAACTGTAGCATTAGTCTTTTTCTACGGATCAATAATTTAAAGCCCAGATGTTAGAACTAGCACAATCAAAATATTTAAGCAACCTATTTATGATGGTTGGAAAATGATAAGTTTGTGTTCTGTTTTGGGAGGGGGAATATCTACGTTCAGAAACAGCTCCTGCTAACTTATTTTGCTGTTTTTAAATCCAGCTCCTTGAAGATGAGGTCCACAGGCAGTGGCCGCCTAGGGAAAAAAAAAATTGGTCTAGATACTTGCTCAGGATTGGATTCAGAAATAGGTTTCTGCTTTCCTAAGTAATTTCATAGCTTTTAGTGCTTTTGTCTCATGCATTCCTCAACTTCTCCCTGTGGCACTGGATGTTATATATAAGCTTTGGGAAGGAGACACTCCTATCTGTGCTCCCAGTTTTGATGCTGGCAGACTAACAGGAAAGTGATTGCAGGAAAAATGCAGCAGACTTGAATTACAGTGCTTGCACTTGGTATAGGGATATTGGGGATGAGGTGTGGTGTGTAGGAATTATTTTCCAAGCTCTTACTAATCATATATTAAAATTATTTTTGTGGCTTCACAGTTTATCGAAATTTGCGTAAGTTTTCAGAGCAACAGCAAAATTTAAAAAAAATATATGAAAATGTTGTCCCTATGTTGAGTTTCAATTGGGTTTCCAAAGACTGGAAGGCTGGCATGTATTCAAAAACTGTTAGGTATCTTACTTGTTGGGAGAATAGGGCAAAGAAATGGGGATTCTTGTATTTCCTTCGTTTCCTTCCCTTGCCTTATTCTCAGCAAGCCAAAGGAGAGACATCCAATACAGCAAATTTCAGCCTGATCACTTACAATTTGTCTTTTAATTTTGCTGTTTGACAGCAAGTTTCTATAAAGGAAAATGACATTATCAGCTCTGGGTAGCATTGCCAATACTGCCTAACAAAAAAACACTACTGCCTTACATAAAAAATGTCTAGGAAAGCTGGAATGCTCTTAATCTGAAAGAACTTTGCTTAAATGCTCTGAATTTTTTGTAGGTTATTAATAGAACATTTTTTGCTGGCCGATAAAAAAAAAAAGGGAAGGGCCTAAATAATTTTTTAGTCTGATGACTTTTCTAGTAAAGCTAATGTAAATTCTGAAAAGGGAACTTGGGATTCAGCAAAGGGTTAGAAGCATTTGACAGAAATTGTGACTGGCAGTTTTATAGTGAAATGAACTAACTTTCTAGCAGCTAAGATAACTGAGCAAAATTAAGAGGTATTATAGTAGCACAAAAACGTCAGGTTTTAGTACTCACTTGCAGAGGAGGTATGAAATGCAGTGTAGTAAAATTCATTCAAGGGGTTATGTTTTTCCAACTTAGGTTGCCATGAAGCTGGTACAAAGAGGGAAGAAAATGAAGCAGCCCAAAAGAGAGACCACAGAAAATAATGAAGTTGAAGCTCAGCACAAGTGTACTGAGTGTGGAATGGTGTTCCAGCGGCGCTATGCACTTATAATGCACACACTGAAACATGAAAGATCTAAAGAATATAAATGCCCAGTAAGTTGAGGGGCTTTTTTTGTCTGTAAACCTCCCTCTTTATGAAAATTCATTGAGTAAAAACCTTAGTAATTATTTTTTTTTGCCTTTTTTTGGTATGTGTATTCATATTCCTTAAGGATTTCAGAATCCGATGCAGCCATGATCTGAATGGGGTGGGATTAAATCTGGTGCAGCCACTTGGCCTGATAGCACAGTGTGACATGGGAGTATGCCTGCTGCTCAAGACAGTGCTGACATGGGATTTACTTGAACCTTGGCAGTAAATTTGAAACTATGTGTAGATTAGCCTGGAAGTTGGTCTCATTGGGAAGTGATCATGGGTTCTGACAGTAGCCATAAAAGTAAAAACATACAGGTGTTAATTAACTTGAGATAAAATACCTATTGGAGTCAGGTTCTGGATTTAACTAATCACATTACTGTACTTGAAACTTTTGATTACCTTTTTTTTTTTAAATATAATTTTGAATTAAAAAATTCAAAGTTGTGATATTTTCTTTCCCAGCTGTGTAAAAAAGAATTCCAGTATGGTGCGTCCCTGCGGGCCCACCTTGTCCGGCACACTCGGAAGACCGAAGGCAACTCCACAGCTGCGAGTGCGGAAGGGACGGGCACAGCTGCCATGAAAGGGAGAACTAAACGGGAATTTGTGTGTGACATATGTGGGAGGACTCTGCCTAAGCTCTATTCTCTCAGAATACATATGCTGAAACATACAGGTGTGAAACCACACGCATGCAAGGTAAAGTCCTCTCACTCACTAATCAAATTAGGAATGCTGTCCTGATATTCTGGTATTGACACTCTGCCCTAAAATTTGTGTTAATTTTAGTCACTTCAGAATAGGGCAAAACTGCTCTGATATCCTGATGGAATTGCTTGCAGTCGAAGAGTGAGAAAACTAGAATGAATTTGAGTCGTGAAAGTTCATACTCCTTTGTCTAGAAGAATGTCTTCCCTTGAGTATTTTTTTTTAGCAGACCAGTTCTGTCACTAGGGTGAAATCACAGGCTTGGCCATCCTAGTTCCCAAGAAATACAGAAGGTTTTGTTGTGTTTACATAATGACTTTTATTTGTCTTATTCCACCATGTATGGATTTTTTTTAGGTTTGTGGAAAGACCTTTACCTATAAGCATGGATTAAAAATGCATTTAGCTCTCCATGAAGTACAGAAACAGTTCAAGTGTGACTTGTGTGAAAAGTCTTTTGTCACAAAAAGAAGTCTTCAGGAACACATGAGCATTCATACAGGTATGTGATGAGAAAGGGAATTCTTTTCCTTTGGTTATTGTATGCTGCTGAACTTCAACATTGTTCTTCACTGTCAGAGGAACTTTCTGAAAAATAAATAGTAGCTTCTCCTTTTTCTTCTACTGCTCAGGCAGCAGAGACAGAGGTAAGGAGTCATTTTCTGGGCTTATTTTACCATAGTTTAATGTTACTATGCAAATTTTCTGTACAAGAACAGGGAATCATGGTTAGTCTGTTGCTGTCGTTTTACGTACATATGTAATGCCTGTATCATGTCAATTCAATAAAAAATAGGCAACAGGCTGGAATGTTCCAGCGCACTTAAACTTCCAGCCTATCCTTTTAGAGGAAAACAAGTTCAATCTCTCAAAATCTCCATATATGTTTTACAAGACTTGCTGAACTAATACTGACATTTTATAAAGCATGGTGTCTTGAAAGATCTTAGGATGTGAAAAATGACAATATAATAACAGTAATAATTTAATACAAGGAATTTATATTAGTACTCATCATTCCTACATTGATGAATTGGAGCAGAAATTTTTATTTTAAGGTGGTGTTCCACAAATTCAAGATTTAATGCAATTAATTAAGCAATATTGTGTCGCTGGAGAAGGTGCTTAAGATATGAACACAGGTAGTTGGGGGTGGCTTTCACACAAGAGTGCAAGTTTTTAGGCTGCTCACTTTTCATGACTAATTAGTAGCTGCAATGAGGTACCCGTGTTTAAAAACATGAAAAAAAAGTAATTTAGAGTTTCTGCCCTGGCCCTTTGTGAGAAATGGAGGCCTGGCTTGGTAACATATTTTGTTTTGTTTTTGTCAGGAGAATCCAAGTATCTTTGCTCTATCTGTGGAAAGTCTTTCCACAGGGCATCAGGACTCAGTAAACACATAAAGAAACACCAGCCAAAGCCTGAAGTTCGTGGATATCAGTGTACTCAGTAAGTTGGCTGGTGGGTTTCTTTGGTGGGCTTTTTTTCTTGGCATTAATGATCCTAGTAATTTTCAAGGTTGAAAGCAGCTCCTTGTTATGGTGTAAAACTAATCTATTTGCCTGAAATAAGACTTTTAAAGCATAAGAGTAAAGAATGCATTTTTGCAAATACATGTGTTGGAGAGGAAAAGCTTGTTTTTTAACTGTTGCCTAGCCCTGGTTTGATCCAGTTGGTCTCTAATGAGTGTGTTTGCACTGTAATAGGTGCTGTACTCAGTAGCTATGTGGGTTTACAGTTCATTTGTAGAACAGATGAGACCGGTAAGCTTGTCAGAGGCCAAGGGTCTTCAGCCTGGTTTGCCCTCTCTTAGTGCGATAGTTGATTTCAGTTTAATTTGAAAATGTCCTATATAGGCAACAAGGTCATGTAGTTGTGTGCATTGCAATACATCCTGTGTTTAGCAAATAGCTCTGCAGGAACATCATAAATTTAAACTCACTTGACTATTGCTGTTAACATGATTATAAAACATATATGACCACTTAAATATCTTTGCATTATGCACTTTGGTTTAGCAGAAACTGTACCTGGAAAGAGTGTGTCTCTTAGTGCATTAGCAAAACATGGATACTTTTTCCATGACCAAACAGACTATAGAGGAACCTTTCAAGTGATCTGCAGCAAACAAATAGTGCTTAATTTCAGAACTCTCAATTAGATCCCTGGGAAGCTCTGTAAGGTATTAAGAGGAGTTGTATGATTTATATGATTGCCTGTAGCAACTCAAGGTTTTAATGAAAGCAATGATCTAAAGCATGGTTTATGGTATCTCTTGTAGTGCTGCTGTATGCTAGCAAAAGTAATATTTTCTAAGTGCTGAAAGCTCACGTTAATTCTGTCAACAATGTTTTTATTTAGTGCTTTTTAAGACTAAAAGTATTAATCCTGGAAATACAAAGAGCGAGCCAGTAGGGACCACAGATGCTGTTCCATGAAACATACTAGGGAAGGCAGTTTTTGTTTTGAAGCCGAAATACATTTAAAAAATGAAAATTTTTTTAGTCAAGGCAGTAGAGTAATGGATGTGAAATATCACCTAGACAGAGATGATTTTTGAATTCCCCAGCTTCTTCAAAAGAGACACAGTCCTTACTGCTTCTACAGTGAAGATCTCTGCTAAGGATGTAATTGATGCCACAAATAGTTTAGAGAGCTTCACTAAGCAATAGCTAGACTTCAGTTCTTTAGTTTGGTGGCTTGGAATGGAAACTTCACTACCAGGCTTCAGCTTGAACTTCAGCCCAGCTGAGCAAAGCTGAACATGAGTTATTTTCCTAAAATGTTTGTGGAAGTTTCCCATTGAAGTGTGTTCTATTAAATTGCAGTAACGCATAACTGTGTTAGAGGGCGGTGGTTGCTTGAGTTTTGTACTCCTCTACTGGCTTTCCCAAATACGCAGTCCTTGAGGAAACAGCACCAAGTGCCAACCCTGTTCAGGCCTCTTAGGAATCTTTGTGATACTTTTTGTTGTGGATGTGCAAACCAAGGATCCCCAGGAGGCCTGTTTGAACAGGAGCTGTTAGTTTTTCCAGCCTAGAAAGAAGAATTAGTTTGGGTGGCTCAGGGGCCATCACCTTTTTCCTGCTCCTCCAAACCCCCCTTTCAGAAGCAAAGGAGACTTTTTCTCCTCTCCAGGATGCCCCTTATTTAGGACACTTGTTCCTGTATGGAAGCTATTTTTTATTTTCAGATTCCATAGGAGGTTGAGATTTCTGAGATTCCCTCACTCCAGTGGTCAATCATCTACAGGAGTTGAATCCTCCGCCTTTGCTTTGGCATTTCTCTGCCTCTATCCCTGAGTCATACAGCTATATGATGTTACATAAGGAAGAGATAGAGAGGATCAGCAGAATTTCTTTCAAAGGGAGAAACCACATCTTTGATTAGACCAACCTCTGTAGTTTGCATACCAAGAGGAGTTATATAGTCATATTACAGCAAGGTACAAATGAAGGAAAACAGTAAATTTGCCTGAGTTTAGATGTGTATAAGCAGTAAGCTAAAGAATGAGTATCACTACTCTCAGATGCTTTCTTGTAGGATTATAGATTTGTTTTTTTCATTTCTAAAAAATTCTACATTTGAACATTACAAACAACAAATTCTAGTTATCTGTGTATCAGTAATTAATCCTCTTTGGTTAAGGGAAGAAGCAGCTGTTACTGCCCTTATATATTCATATGGTATAATACAAATTTCTGATGTCTCCCAGTTGTTTTGCCTTTGATTATTCCCCATTAAAATAACAGACAGTAAGTTACTCATAAGAGATAACATGTTTCAGAAGTCCTCAACATTTTATCCCAGGCTTTCAAACAAGTTGCTGTTCTTTTTAATTTTTCTTATTTTGGAAATGGATTGTGCTTTATATAAATATTGATGATGCAGTAGGTGTTCTTAAAGTCTTCAGTTGCCATTAAATAGGGTCCCAGTGCCTTTGTAATCAGTGCCTTTCATATATAGGATGCTAAAACATCTTCTCTTACAGGTGCGACAAGAGTTTCTATGAAGCTCGAGATCTTCGGCAGCATATGAATAAACATTTAGGTGTCAAGCCATTTCAGTGTCAGTTCTGTGGAAAATGTTATAGCTGGAAGAAAGACTGGTATTCTCACGTAAAATCTCATTCTGTCACAGACCCTTATAGGTAAGAGGAAATTACCAACTGAAAGGTACTGATAAAAATGAGGTTATACAGATCCGCAGCCAGTCAAAAAGGAACTGCCTAGTCCATTCCAGAAGTACCAACAGATTGATGGTGACTGGGGCCTTGAGAATGGGTGGATGACTTTAAATAGTGTGGTTTAGCTGTTAACCTGCTGACTCAATCTTTAGGACTAAGATACATGATGTCATAAGAGGATAAATATAATTGAGGAAGTTAGAAATTATTTGTATGAGATCTCACTTCCCTAGAAGGATAAGTGGAAGCTTTATGGCTGTGGATAAGAGAAAATGTAGTTCAGTCCGACAGTGTTACTTCTAATTATGAAGCTGCTTGTTACGTGAGACAGTATTTCCATTAAACTTTGCCTACCATAATTCAAGTGCATTGTGGTTTAAAAAACGTAAGTGTACAACAATGGTTTTAATAGATTTCTCACTTAACACATTTTAGGTGTAATGTGTGTGGAAAAGAGTTTTATGAGAAAGCTTTGTACAGAAGACATGTAAAGAAAGCCACACATGGTAAAAAAGGAAGAGCAAAACAAAATCTGGAACGAGTTTGTGAACATTGTGGAAGAAAATTCACCCAGCTCCGGGAATATAGGAGACACATGAACAATCATGAAGGTATGTAGAAAACAAGTAGTCATGACATCCCTCAAACCCTAAAAACATGGTGTTGAAAGGGGTAATTGTTTCTTTGAGTCTGTGTATGTCCTGTCTGGCAAGACATGTAGAAGTTTTTATAGACTCTCCAGCTAGTTTAAAGCCAGTCCTGATTTGATAAGTTGGTTCCAGTGATTCCCAGAAGTGGCTCTTGGGATCTTCCTAAAACTGCAGTCACACACAGGGACAATTCCAATTTGTCATTCTCAGAACTTTAATGGAAGAAGAATTTTTTTACAACCGATTAAAAGCTGTAAATCTGGCAAAGAATTGGATGTAGTAAAACATTCTCTGTTTTGAAAGGTACAGACAGTTAAAATACTCTTCAGATAGAAGAATGATTGACCTAAACTTAAAAAAAAAAAAAAGGAAGACTAATATTGAAAATCAGTCAATTTCTGCATTTATAACAAGCAGTAAACAATGTTTGGTGAAAATATGAAAACATTTTATAATTTTTTTTGAAGAAAAAGTATGTGCATTTTTACTTGAGATATGAAGTATGAAATTGATTTTTGAGTTGTTCCAGCTGTACTGGAAGTCTATGTATTCTCCTATGTGAGGGCAAAGCCCACTTTTTTGAAGCATGTATCCTTCTAAAGAGCTCTTAGACAACTATTAGATTTACTCCTAACTGTTGAAATAGAGATTTTGTGTTTGTTTCTGAACATGTCCTGTAATACACTAATCTACAGTAATGGTTACAGAGGGAAAGTCAGTATTGAGATGGTGTTTGTCACCACCTGCACGTCCCATTAGATATTACAGACCACAGAACTCAGGTGTTATGAGGGAGAATAAGATAATACAAACATCAGGTGCTGTATTTGAACATTTGCAGAGTAGAAGAGGAGGGGAAAAGCTGTAGGTGTACAGAAGGACTTACATAAACAAAGGGTGACTAGAAGTGGAAGTGACAAATTCTCTGAAGTAAAACATGGTTTCAGAAAGGCATCACCAGCTAAAAAATAATTCAGATTAATGTTAAATAGTGTGCACTTAAAATAGGGAAGAAACTTCAATAAAAGGAATCTTGTAAAGTTTTTTTAAAAGTAAAATGTTAAATTGGGCTGAGCATCTGTGGAAAATCTTACCATTGAATGTATTATGCTTGCATTATGTTGTAGCATAGAACCAGTGATCAGGATCTCTTTCTTCCATGGCAGATGCTACAGCATTTCTTTTGTTCTTTCATACTGCTGATTTCCCTGTCAGTTCTCCTCATGGCTCTTGCATATTTATGAACTCTGGCAGTCACCTTTTCCTTGCTTTGCCCCGAGCACAGGTGTGAAGCCATTTGAGTGTCTGACATGCGGCGTGGCCTGGGCTGACGCGCGCTCCCTGAAGCGCCACGTGAGGACACACACCGGGGAGCGGCCGTATGTGTGCCCCGTGTGCAACGAGGCCTACATTGATGCTCGCACCCTGCGGAAGCACATGACCAAGTTCCACAGGGACTACATACCCTGCAAAATCATGCTGGAGAAAGACACTCTGCAGTTTCACAACCAGGGGACGCAGGTCGAGCATGCCATCAGCATTTTAGCGGCAGACGTGCAGGAGCAGGAAACTGAGATTAGCTTTGGTGCTGGTGAGGGTGAGACTGTGGTAGTGACAGGAGAGACGCTCGAAGCCATCGAAGCAGTTGCAGCTACTGAGGAATGTACATCAGTCTCTACCCTTTCTGACCAAAGCATCATGCAGGTGGTAAATTATGTATTGGCACAACAGCAAGGACAGAAAATGGCTGAAGCGACTCAAGCCATTGAAACTGTAGAAGTAGAAGTGGCCCATGTTACAACGACAGAGTCCATTTAGTGTATGAGGGAGCAAGAAGAGTGAGGGTGTGCAGTCTCTGAGAGCCAAGTATTTAATGGGTTACCTGAGGCTTTCAGTGATGCCTGTTTTCAGTTCTCTTCAGTACTGAATGTTGTGGTGATGGAATAGTGCACCACACACTAGAGGGAAAAAGTTAAGATGCTCCAGTGTGGGCCAAAGCTTTGAAAGCTAAGATTTCTGTACTGACCATAACTGAAAGAAAAAAAGAAGTTCGAATAATGTTTTTTGTGTCATGGAGTAAGTATCATGCTGTAAGTTTTCAAAATTAAAAGGAAAAAAAACATTAAAAAGCTGCACTAAAAACTAGAAATGCATAGCTATCGGTAGCTTTTTTTTGTTTTGTTTTAATGTGCATTTCATCAAGTGTGTGAGCAAACTACTTATATTGGATTCTGTATGTTTACTCCCCAAGACAAGGGCGCAGTAGAATGCTTTGTGCAGCATGTCCTTCATGCAACATACAGGAAGACGGAGACTTTTTTCTTTGTGGATGCACCATTGGCAGTGAATCCCAGTTCTCAAGAACTGACTTAAATTCCACATCGCTGGGTGGCAGGTCCAAGGTTCAGCAAAACACTGTAAAATGTTTTACAGATCATGGTGCAGGGATCCACTGAAGGCTGAGGAAGTGGTTCTCCAAGATGGTTGTGAGTTTAAGTTGACCAGAGGACGAGGACATCCCACCTTAGAGACGTAAATTCCATTTCATTTGTAAGGGAGGAGCTTTCACTGCAGCCTCTGCACACAGCCATGTTTAGTTCAATGATGTTTGGTTGCATAAAGGAAGCTGTGGCCAGCATTGATGTGTGGACCCAAAGCAGGCAGCCTAATGATGGATGTTTCTAATTTTGCATTACATTTGATGTAGAAACTCAAAAATGAAAAAGGGCTAACAGCACACATTCTTTGGGAATGTAAACACGCTGGAGAAGTCCAGCTAGTTACAATCTGATCTTGTCAGGGGGAGGAGCCCTGCTAGTTCCCAACAGGACACATAGCAATATCAGGATAGAGAAATATGAAAATGGAGTAAATATCAGATTTGTCTCAAAATTACCAGAGTCTCTAGAAGACCTTATTACTGCTGCTGTAAGAAAATACTTCCAGGGCCAGCTAATTACCTGGTGTTTCACCACATAGATGGAAAAATCCTTTCAAGGTGTTTTGCAAGTAAGTGTGAATCACAGCCATGCTTCGCCCCCAGTTTAATGCTACCAACAATGCACATCTTAATCTGTACAAGGTGTAGGTTGTTTGATTGCTGTTTGATTGGGTGGTTTTTTAACCAAGCAGCATGTCTGTTGAGGTAGCTGAAATTGCATGTGAACAATCAGAACTGTCGTCTTTAAATTGTTCTCAGTCTATAGTGGTATCAATTATTTCCTAACTTTGACAGCGGCAAGATATCCAAAGAGCCAGAAACCTGTAATACTGCAGGGTAAACTTCCATATAACTCTGTGCTACCTGTGGAACAGATCCACTGAACAAAATTTAAGCAAATCCTGTGGCAAAGTAACCACCTAATTTGAATTAGTATTTCTGCCTTTCATCTTACTTGACTATATTTGATCTGTCTACTAAGCTACAGAATGGACTGTTCTTTTTATACTTTGCAATCCTGTAGATAAGCAGTTATTGAAAATTTTTAAGCAATATGTAGTTTGAGTTCCTGTCTTGGCATCTACAAATCAATTTGGATCCTATTTCAAAGGTCAGGGTCTTCCTTCAGAGAAATAATGTAGTAATTTCTACATTCTGCAGCCCTTTGCAATTGTATTATTTTCTAATTGCCAAGTGGAATAAAACTAAAGTTAATATTTAAAAAAAAATACTGCAAGCTGTAACTTGAATTTTTGTATGGTCAAGAATCTGGAGATAGCCATCCTGCTTAAAATAAAATACTGCCATTATGATGGAAGAATATTTAAAAGAGCACTAGGTAAACTTTAAAATTTACTTCAATGTTTGTATCTACAAATAATTATGTGTTACTAAAGTGAAGAACTGTTCAAGGAAAAAATAGCTGTAAATAATGCTAGAACATTATTTGTATATTTAGTGTGTTACCTTACAAAAAGAATATTACCGGCACCTTAGTTTAATCTTTGGTGCGTTTATTTATTTGCCCAACCTATGGAAGAAGCAGAAGTGAATCTGAATTTCGGAGCCTTCCTATCCACTGTAAAAATACTGTAACTTACTCAATGGTCTGCTGTTTAAAAACAACAACCAAACAAACAAATCACAAAAAGTTGTTTTCTAAACAAGGTTCAGCCAGGAATGTCAAAGCTGAATGTTGCGGCATCCCTTTCCTGATATGCTGTGCCTTACCTTCTCAGAACAGCGTGAGGTAAGTAGGGAGTGTCACTCTTAGCTTTGCTCTTCCCGTGTATGTGTTGCCTTATGTTTTTCTTTAGACTTCAGCACTTAAGATGTTCGCTACCTTTCTGCAATCTATTTAAAATCAGACTGCAAATATGCAGTTGATATTTGATTTTTTTTAAATAAAGTTCATGAAAAGTGTCCATTTATTAAGTATTCCTGGTGAATTCCTGTACATAATTGATTTGTACATTCTGTTCTTTTTATTTAGTGTTAGATGTATAAAGTTATGTTTTTTTCTCTCATCAAATAAATGAGCTTTGCCATGAGTTACTCTTCCAAGAAACTTTTTTTGGGGGGTAGAGAGGGGGAAAGGGGTTGCAGAATCATATATTCCTGTTCAGTATTTCACTTTCCACATATAGGCATAGTTCTAGGAATGCCTGCTTTTTAATTTCTGCTTAAGGTTCAAACAACTAACACGTATGAGGGAAGGAAATGCTACTGCCCTCCTGAATTGTGCCAGAGCCTGGCTCTACAGGAGCACAGTGCTAACAAAACACCACATATGTTAATACTGAAATTGCTCTGGCTGCAACACCTCTGGGTGGGTGAGGCATCTCCTCGGCCCCCTGGTACCCCGCTGGAACCATTTCAGGTCGTTTCAGATGTTTCTCTTCACTTGGGTTTCTGTACAACACTGCCACCCCAAAGCAAGCATCACACAGCACTTCCACCTTGGCCTCTGCTCTGGGATGAATATTTGAGCAGGAGTTAGGGTGTGGAAATTGTCCTCCAGTGTCATTCTCCTGGCAGGACGAGCTGTACAGCTGCCTTCTGGTCCGGGAATAGTGTCCTTTGCTGTTTCATTTGCTGTTCCAGGAATTTTCAAGACAACGCCAATGGTGCAGAAAGGTTCATAATCTTTTGTGGTTCATCCTGGTTCCTAAGGGAAATGCTAAGGGAACTTTTTAGCATGTTAGCTCTCTGTGAGCCCCTGTGAGTAACCAAACAAGTAGTATAATTAAAGAAAAGCAGGTTTCAAAAGGCTGAGTGCTGAAGGAGTATCATAGCCTACTGTTGAATTCCACAGCGATGCGACTATAGATGCAAAACAGCCAAGTGAAGTGTGGATAATTTGTACTCTCCTTTATTTGTCCTGGAGCTAGAACCATGTCATTCCTTGCTGTTAAAGGAAGTACCATGAATTTCTACAGCACTGAAATGGTGTATAATGTGATAAATTCAGGAGCCAGTCTCACACGTGCTGCTGCCAGCGGGTGGAACTCAGCAGCTCTCAAGCAGCTCTCTACTGAGGCCTGTTCCCATGCAGAAGAGTTCCAGCTGCTGAAGGCAGAGGCCCCTGGTCACTCTGTTGTCACCCTCAGGGGCAGGGCTGGTGGGGAACACACAAGTCTACTGTGACCTTGAAGGGACTCTGCAGAAAGGATGCTCATCATGCTCCCCTCGGAAAAAATTTTGTCCTGGGGGCGGTATTTTGCCTTACAGATGGCAACAGCATTGCTAAATTATTTGGTGCTTTTAGAAGTGTAGCAGTCCAAGCTCCTGTTGTCATGGCTCTGAAGTTTACATGTGAACAGGACTCTTAAACAAGCATCCAAGTAACAAAACTAAGGCACACCCTGAGCCAGGTTTCACAATGGCCTGTTCCTCACTGCTCTCTCTGTGAAGCGCCTGCAGTTCTAGACAGTGGCAGCTGGTCTGTGTGTGAACAGGGTGGGCCACCACAGTCACTCTTCTTTCACAAAGGGAAAACTGTGATTCTGTAACACCCTACCGAGCATCAGCAAACATGTTATGTGTGACTACTGTGTTTACAAATTACAGGAAGCTGGGGGAGAAACAGAGAGAGAATTGTTTTTATTAGAACTTGCATTACCTTTAGATTAATAAACTTGTACTTCCAGGGAAACGTTAACATAGGCTCATGACTTCAAGTTTCAGTGGAGCTCTTGCTCCATTTGTGCATTCATCTCATGAGGAAATCCAGCCCCAAGAACCAAACTCACGAACTACATAAGCTTAGCAGATGTTCTCCAGACCTCCCTGTACGCCAATGCATCAGCAACTCTGATTACCAGCGCTGACAGTCAGTGCCACTCCGCCCTCCTCTGCCCAGCCTGAAGGCAGCTGGCTTGGAATTGTCCAGACCTCAAAAAGGCGTGTGCTGCATTCTGAAGGTCTGCTGTGGTGACTGACTCTTGCTTGGACTCCCACAACTACAGACTGTTAAATGGAAGTTCATGAACAGAAACTGAGCGTGCTATATCCAGAGTTTAAGTGTAACAGTTCACGTTTCATGCTTTTAATTCCATGGATAGCTATGCATCTACCCCAAGGCAATGCCTCCACTTATTAGACGTGAGCAGCTTCCCTACGTAAGCACTATATATGATGCCAGTATTACAGAGAACAGGAGATCCCTTCATTAATAAAACCAGAGGAAATAAGGAATATGTTAATAGGGTAAATTAAAAAGCAAATTGTTAATTGTCCAGTATTTATGGTGCTCTTTTGTCTCCTGCCAGAGAAACTAGACAACAAATTACAGTAACTTTAGAACTTAACCTTCCCTTGTGTAGCTTAAGGGCAAAACTACTGTGTTCCTCAATTTAAAGTTTTATAATTACTTCAAAAATACCAACCTCTTCACAGAACACCCTTTAGGGCCACTAACTACACAAAGCCTTCTTGAAACTCTTACTTCTCCAGATTTGTCTTATCTTACAGCAGCCTAGAAAGTTCTTCTTACACCAGTGATTTCTAAGAGTTTAAAACACATTTGCCTCTTCAGGAAGCAGAAGCTGCCCTTTTCTCAAAAGCTGACTTTTCCCTCAAGTCTCTTCACAAAGCAAGCTTTGGTGAAGCCATGGCCAGCACACAGAGCTCAGCACAATTCTGTCAGATCTGACAAAGGGGTGCTCTGCAAACCCAGCAGACACAGAGACAGCACAATGGGCCTGAGAGCAGCTGTGGCTGCTGCCCTGGTGCTCTCGTTGGGACACAGACTTGGTTTTGCTAAAGGTCACTGAATGCTGTGACTGCTCATCATGACATGGCACGTGAAGCAGCATCCATCAGTCACCTTAGAGACAGGCTGGCTGGGACTTCTTCCTGCTCATGAAATTGTGGTTCTGAGATCCAGACAGTGCACCTCACATGATGAAATTACTTAAGAGGCTACACCCAGGATTGCCTGAAACACTGCCAGTACTAGTTCACTGAACTGTTTTTTTTGTTTTTTTTTTTTTTTTTTCCCCCAGTTTGGGCTTTTTTGCCTTTGTTTGTTTGGGTTCTTTTGTATTTGGGTTGTTGTTTTTATTATTTTAATAGAGTCAGCACTGGATGAGTTTGGATTCATCTACAACCCCCCAGGCTGAAAACAGCTCAGCTGCAGAGCAGGACAGAGGAGGTTACCAGGTAACTCCTTACATCTTCACCTCCTGTCTTCAGCATTCTGCAGGCTGCTCACATGCTAATTCCTGCTAAGTAAGCAGAAACTTTCTGAGATAAAACTAGAGAAGTTAGATAGACAGACATTTCAACCACTGACAGGTATACATACCTTGCTATACTAAGCAGTCACTGGTCTCAGCATACCTCCTGGAAGCACTTAAAGATAGCTAAATCAGATAGTTTACCATGAGTTTCAGGATTCTTGAACATCCTTAGAAAAAATTTAAAAAAAAAAAAACAACAATCTACACAAAGGAAAAAACCAATGAGGCTCTCTGCACATAAAGACTATCCTAATGAGCCTACAGCTTCAAGTGAAGTCCTAAGTAACATTTGCCTTGACAATACCTTTCAGGTCAGTCAGTTTGTTCTTTCAAGTGTCAGACGCTGAACACCAGCAAACACCAGACCCAGCCTGTTTGGCACTCAGTCCTGAAGGGACTGGGGCTATCGTGACCCATTTTCTTCCATGAAGCACTGAGAAGGAAGAGAATGCTGGCATTGGGTGAGGCAGGATCACTACTCACCTTCAGCTGAGCTCTAGAAGCTTCTGCAGTCTCTCACAAGGTCCAGAATTATTTACTGACCACAGGAGTAAGATAAATACAACTTTTGCTCCCTTGCTTGTATGGAAGGTATTTCCTAGAGTGTCTGCCTCTTCTGCCTAGCCATTTCCTAAATGATTTTGAAGCAAAAGGAAATTCTGGATATGAACATCTACTTGAACCCAAGATGAGGAAGACAGCGGTAGTAGGTTAACTACAAAAATAATAGGTCTCCGAGTCATCCTCTTATTCAAAACTGTGTTTTGCTTTTTTCCTAATACAAATGATCGACATAATATGAACTACTGAGGAGCACGAGAAAATAGCTATTCACTATGAATTACCACTATCTTAAAGGGATTTATTTTGACAAACATAACCACATGTGATGAAAATAAGTGAAAAGTTTGTCTTGCCTAGTTCCAGTAATGCCCAAATTGGTTTTGGAAGTCCTGAAAGTCAGCTTTGAGAGTGTGTTTTGTTTTAAATAAACAAAGTATTTCTGCTATGGAAAAAAATAATGTATACATTTTTATGTTACATTTATAACAAGGCTTTTAAAGAAAACAGTTACAGGTATTGAACTGCATCAGACTTCAAAAGAAAAAAGATTACACATACAATACAAAAATACAAAAAAATATTTTTTAGAACTTACAAACTCAAAAGTCTAAGTGGTCAGAGCTTTCTTAAAATAATAATAATAATAAAAAAATACATTTCAAGATGCACTTTCCTTTCTGCACTTGCAGGTTCAACTTCAGCATGAAGAAGGTTTCAGAGGCATGATGAAAGCAATTAACATATTGAATTCTACAACCAGTTCCTGGCTGAAATTAATTTAGGGTTTGACACTATCAGGTATTTGAGTTTAAAAAAAACCTTACACTTTTTGGGGGAGGGAGAATGCCGATAGTGGTGTTGCTGTTGATAACTTTTTGTTTAACCAGTTCTGATAGTAAAATGTTTTAAAAATGTGCAATCTAAATTAGGCAGAAATTTAGACAGTCATTACTAGCATGGAAATCCTAGAGGACTGTTCTGTAGTATGAAAAGCTAGGAAATTAAACTGACCAGACTAATTTCACTGCTGAAAATCACTGCAAAAGGCAGACAGGCAGGAAAAAGACAAGTTTTAATTCTGAAGTTGACACTTGTTAGGAGCATTAGGACTGCAGACGTAGCATTCTTTGACCTGATAGTGTCCACTGAGGTCACAGGCATCAAGGCATTTTGTTTTCAATGGCAAGACAGGGAAAGCGCATCTTGGATTTTTCATACTTAACAAGTGAGTTACCCATTTTTGGTGTGGCTTTTATTCCTTCTAGGCATAGTAAAGAAAGATATTTCAACTAAATGTGAAGCTTAACGTACATTAGCTTGTATTTTTGGTGGTGGTTCTCATGTACCACTAGGAAATGCTAAAAAGCACTACTCAAGGCTAATGATTTAAGAGGAGCACACTGAAAATACTGATTTACCTTTGTAGTGAATATTCTTAACGGACTGTATCTAATATACAGACAAGACCCATTTCCTTAGGACGAAACAGGCCACAGAAGGTTACACATCCTACATGAAGTTTTAAACAAAATCAGAGCTAAGTTACCAGAGCCACTCAGAGCAACATAATTCCTAGTTTGCAGAGACTTAACAAAAGGTGACTGCAGGGAGGAAAAAAAGTCCAGGTTCTTATTATTTCCTGTGTAAGATTATATTCAAATTAATAGTCCAGTAACACTCCTAGCACAAGATAATGCTCTCTCTTTAGCAGAATTCCTAGAAGTCAACTGTTTCTCCTGTTATGAAGAGGGAGCCAGAAGTGAGAATGCAAGAGCATTCAATTTTAACCTGATTAAAGAGACAGTAACCTTTTTCATCCACCTTATTTAATCACTGACCAAAAAAAAAAAATTCTTAAAAAGGTACCACTCCAATTTCTTTATTATCTGTAACCTTTTAAACTAATCACATGAACTACAAAATTAGCAAATGCCTTGAAATCTGTATAGAAAACATAAATTACCTCTAATTTCAAACTTATTTATTAGTGTACCACTCAAAATCTTAAAAAAGTGGCTCCAAAGATAGTCTCATACCATTCTTAAAAAAGGAAACTGTTCCTTTAACGTTACACCCTCCCCTCCCCCCAAACACCCAACTTGTAATCCACAACATTTAGTTATTTTCTTGGTCATGGACATTTCCAAGGTGAGATTTTATATTTCGTTCCCATAGCTTCTGGTTGTCAGAAAATCCATGCTTCCCTTTATTGAAGGAATTTGGTCCTGCTGAGGTTGGTGTATCCCTGTGAAAAAATAAAACAAGAGCAATTGAGAGTCAGCTCAACTATAGTAGTCTGTGCAATGTGACACCAAAAATGCCAATTTCAAATCCAATCTGTCACCAGAAACTACCATACAATTCTTTATGTTACATCAGGAGTCCTCACAATAGCACCTGTAATTTGGCCACAGACATGATCTCTCCATAGCACCTCAAAACAGCAACGAGACGGTGCAGCAAAAGAGGTGGGAGTGGCAGTAACTGCTGCCAGCTGTGAAGAATTCTTTGCAAGGATTAAAAAACAGAGGATCCAAATTTGCTACTGAAGATAAAAACCACTAGAGAACCTCCAAAGGGATTAACTTTAAAAGCTGTCTATCATGATAAACACCTTTAAAATATATAATCTCAAAATTCATCCGTAATTTAAGCAAAGCCTCCCCTGAAAATGTCCCTATTTACTTTAGGATTGGTCTTCTACCATCTCAAATCTGTAGCAAGCAGAAGAATTACATGTATTTGTTTAAAAAAACCCAAGGAATTGTTTGTCTTTCTGGAAGAGATGACTCTCATCTTCCCCTTGTACAGAGGAACTTGATCAGACTGTCCTACTTCAAGACAATTTATAAAATGGAGAACGAGAGAGATACAAAGTTTAGTGGCAAGCAGGAACTGCCACCTATTACCTTTCCAGGAAGAAAAGAAGCTTCTATTTAATGCAGAATCAATATCTTCCTCACGAAGAAGGCAAATAAGAGTCAAAGTTCAAATGTAAATGTACTACTTCTAACCTACAGACAAAACATTTGAAAATTCTCTGGTTTCTGGAGAAAAAAAATTTTGAGCCTATTCTGTCTTCCTGTATTTCTAAGCTGTCTGCAAGATCTGGCCTGTTTTGGAGGAGGTATTCTCACACACTCACCCTTCTCCAAGCCACAGCTCAAAGCTGACCTACCTTCCGATGTTCTTCATGCGCATCTTGGCTTCTGGAGGCATTTCTTCTGGTTCACTCTGCAGAGAGAAAGGCGGTTAGAGCGTGGCTGGGCACTTGCTTTTGAACATTTCAAATGCCTGACAAGATAAAGGATGGACTACAGCCCCACAGGAAAGCAAAGTGACTTCAGACAGAACAGAGGTTCTACAAGGTTAAAGAACAGAATACAAATTCCTTTGTTCACCTCTGTGTAAGAAGGAGCAGTAACATGACAACAAGACATTTAGTCAACCAGAAGCACAACTTTCTTTTGCCTCCCCTTTATTAAGAGCAGAGAAAGCAACAATTAATTCAAATTATGTTGTGCATCTTCTTTTCAGGGAAAAGTTATTAGCACTTTAATGATTTTTTGAACCAACACAGAGGTACAAAGTTGTACATTCTTAAGCAGAAACATAAAAGATGCTTCTAGTTTGAAAATTCCTGACAGTTATGTAGAAAATATTACAGAACCCACTCTCTCTACACCAATGGTATTTTGTGTTGGTCACTGGCTTATTACTCACATCTTCATCTTCATTGAAAGCTGCTGCTACAGAAAGGGTTTTTGGAGCCAGGGTTGGAACAGGCTCTTTAGGCTTCTGAAAAAAATACCAAAAAAAAAAAAAAAGTAAAGTAAGTCTTTTAACTCAAAAAAGCTTCCCTTGGCATTTTAAATATTTTGGTAAAATGAAGTCAACCATCTTCACTGAAATGGGCAACCAAAGGGAAAACTTTTCCTTTGAATCAAGCACATAAAGGTTTCTCTAATGAAATAGGAAAAATGACTGCTCGTTTATGTGTGATACACTGAGAAGCCAGCTAAGCCCTCTCATATTACAACTCCCCACAAGGTCTTAACTTTCTAGCATACTGCAAGGGTACTCAGCCACTGTGCATGACATGGACAATTAAAAAAGAACCTGGATAAGTTGTGGTATTCAAAATTTTACTATGTCACTGTTTCCATTATTCTTCTGGAGTATTCTTATCCATCAACATCAGAAAGATGAATATGTTTATTCTCTTGTATTTTAACAATGTAACAGCTTTCTGCCTTAATTCAATACTTTTAAATGAGCACCAGCATGTATCAGAGAGTCTGATAAATATAAGGCTCCTTTAAAAAGTATTATTTCCAATAAAAACCTTCCCCTATTTAAAGTGTAAGAAGCTGTCAAACTCACAATTGTTACATGTAATACAACAGTGATACCAAAAGTTGCTTCGACACCACTAAGAGCCATGTCACCAATAACAGTTTGCTTCTACAGTACTACCAGTCATCTAAACCAATGACATACAGTGCCTTTCTCCATTTTTACTTTGTTGGTGATTATTTAACATATAGAAGCTGATACTACAGCAGAGTCCTTATGCAACTGTCTACAGCTGTTCTTTACTGATAGCATACAACATTAAAATACTGTACCGTATTTAAAACAGGAATGGGTAATGTACTAAAGGACTAAAAATTACTGGAAAGAAACAGGGTAAGTTTCAGCACTGTCCCATCTGGTGCACTGTCAGTCACCCACTAAATTCAGTGAGCCAGAAACACTGAGCCCAATTTATTGTCACTGCAAGTATCTCCTGACATACGAAACAGAAGCATGCTGGTGGCTCAGAGAAGACAGCTTTGTCGATTCTTCCCAAGCCTGAGTGACCTGATTGCATTTATACCTTAGAACGCTGCCAGCCCACATCTCCCATCTCAAAATAACAGAGCACTCTTTTAATCTTCTGCAGATCTGTAGAATGCTGGCATTGCAGATGCAAGCCTTTCACGGTTACAGTTTGAATTTAGCACAGACAAGGATTTATAACGTATCCATCACAGTGGTATGATGGAAACGTAAATGAACTGTATTAATTAGATAGAGAGGCAGCTCCAGGCTTGTCCTTGCCCAAGCTAACAGAGGACTGCTTTTGAAGTAAAGACAGTAATCAGATTCACACCTAAACAAGCACAAGGATACCTTGTACTGCACAATAAAGGGGATCAAAATTCTTAGCAACCTATATAACAAAGCGTCATCTCTTGCATAATGTACAAATGAATCATACTGACCTTGCAAAGAACAGACAAAGTCATGAAAAATCAACTATACCTCCCCATCAGATCTTTGGAGTGGAAGACAACCTATTAAGCCATCTAGGAAATGCTTTCTTGTAGCTTTAAGCATCCTTTGCAGTGAGGGTCCCAGCACTCATTTCCAAGTAGCCTGAACAGTTTAACAAGTCTGCTCATTTCCCTCAGGAAATTACTCCAGACTTATCATATTTCATTACAAAATAATTTTCTACGTTCAAAGATCTACAGTTCATTTCAATCAAGTCTTTTGCTTCCTAAGACAACTGACCTGTTATTAATCACCTTTAAGTACTTAAACATGCGTGACTAGCTGGCCCTGCAATGCTTGCTTAAACTTTATCCAAGTTACCCTCATGGAATTAAAGGTTTCCCCCTGTGAGGAAGCCTCCCCAAAGTACTCCCCTTTTTGTCTCAGCTTCCCTAAAATTAAAAGCCGTCAGAAAACTTACATTTGCTCCCAGTTTGATGGATATTGCAGATGCCTTCTTTGTTGTCTGACTGCCTATGGAAAATCCAAACTTGGACATTTTGGCAGGAGCAGGCTTTGTGGTGAAGTCTTCAGCTTCTTCATTAGCTGCCCGTTTCTCTGCGCTGCGACTCGAACTTTCTCCTCCATTACTGGAAGAAACAGTCTTAGTTTTCACAGGTTTTTCTGCCTCTTCTTCAGGTCCTGGTGAAGTCGAAACAACTTACCAAGATGAGCTACTTTTACTGAGCAGAGTGATGGGAGCAGCAACCTCAAAAAGCATTATACTTTGGGTGCAATAGGTAAGGTGTTTTTAGTGACAGCAGTTTCCACCAATGCATATTTAGTGGATAGCAAACCACAGAGAGGAGAAGAAACTGCAAGCACTCCACTAATGGTAAAGAACTTCTTTTGTATGAGTCAGGAGAACAATCTTGAAGCACCATCTCTTTATTTAGTATGGAAGTCAAAGTTCACGTAGTAAATTATATTTAGATGACTAAATCTTTTTAGGGTTTTAAGTTGCCATAGATAAGCTTTCATAATTGGAATCCCAATTCCAAATCTAGAGTAGATAATCTAAGTTAAAATTAATTTTACTAAATTTCTACATAATCATGTCCATGCCAGTCTCCAGCCTTGTCTGGCACAACTCTAAAATCATGGGAGTGACTACAGTGAGGCCAGCTCTCTCAATCATGTTTCAAGTCACTGCTTGTCCGCATCTCATCTGTAATAAATCTGCCAAGCTCTGCTTGAGGAAGGAATCAACACTAAAAAAAATATATATAAATTTCATCTTTTCTGTATTTGTATAAAGTCATGGAAAACATAGCAACTGAACAGTGATCCACAGAGAAAAAACACTCAAGTCACATTTTCATTCCTATATAATCAGCTTCTTTAGTTATACCAAGAGACAAAGGTGTCCTTGGAAGACTCATACTGAACATAGTAAATGCTTCAGCAAAAAGACACTTCCCTGCTACTGCAATAAGCAAATACCTGCAGCAGCAGGAGAGGGGGGAAAAAACCCAATATGCATTAGGGAATGGACAGGAAAGTGCTCAGAGTAGCAGTTTACAAAAAACTGGAGTTAGCACCAGTCTCTCAATGTATCAAGTAGAGAATAGGACATTCCATCCACAGGAAATTCAGCCCATCAGGGAAGAAAGCTCTTTGCACTGCTAATGGCAAAAAGTTTCTAAATAAGACAGAAGAGAAGAAAGTCTGAACTGGGGTGTCAACAATATTGTAGCTATGGAAAAAAAGCAGCAAACAACATGAGGACAGAGAAAAACTAGGGACACCATCTATAAATTTGCTATTTCCCAAATTGTAAGCAGCAGAATATACCATTTCTACACCACTCTTCCAGCTATCAAGACAATAAGTGATTGAAACAAAAACAGATTTATCATTGACCTTTGGAAATATGGCAGATTAAAAAAAATACAATTGTAACTTTAATCAGTTTCATTGTATTAAAAAAAAAAGGTACTAATCTGCACCACTAAAAATTTGATCCAGAAAACATAGGTATAAAAGTGAAAAACTAAGGAGGAAAGAGAAACAATCAAAATTTCCACAAGTGACCTTGGGTACCCAAAGCTGACTTAGCACAGTTTACCAGAGAGCAATCTGCAAGACTAGGAGGTCTTTATAGCTAGTCTATAAAATTACATTAAACAGAATATTTCAAGTCCAGCCCAGGTACACTAGAAACTGTCATTGAAAGGTAGGTAGAGATTCATTTGCCTTAAAAGTGCTGGAACCATGGGCCTGAACGTTTTCCTTTTTTTAAAATAGAAAATCCACAGCAGCCCAAATTTCAGGGCACAAGGGACCAGTCCAGGTTCTTAAACTAGTGCTAGACTGAAGCTAATCACCCTGAAGCTTACTTCTTTATGTGCAAATTCTCAAATACTGCTGAGCACAAGGTGAAGCCTAACACAATCTACCCACACCTGTTTTCTCACCAAATTTTGAAGAACATCTCTCTCAAAATTAGCTCCTATCATTCTGAGTGTTACTTCTGACATAGAATGAACTGCAGACTGCTGAAAGAAATACTCTTACTTGCTGAAAGAGCTGTAAGGGGCAAGGGACAATTAGGGAAGGTGGGGACAGAGCCACTGAGCTATTTTTCTGTAGAAAACAGAAATGCAGACATATTAACCATGAAACAGGTCTCTCCCATGCCAATGCATGCATATATATATATATTCCAAATATATATTATTTCCTGGAGACATCAAGGAGATCACATTTCATCTACAGAAAGCACCAATACTGTTTCCAAAGCTAGACTGATCAGTGCTCTTTTCATGGATTGCAGAAATAAAAAGCTGTCCCACTTCACAGAGGAGTTTTACTCGTGTATCAACAGACCACACGAGTGCACAACTTCCACTGTCCAGGTAGCTTAAGTGACAAGACTGACAGTGCCAGCTGCACGGCATTTCAGGATCTGTTGTCACTCGGAGGGTGACCACTGGTGGAGGTGGGAGCAAACCAGTCACAGCTAAGTTAATTTTAAGATAAACCCCACTAATCCTGGCAAAAGCTAAACCTTCCAAATTGCTTTCAATAATCTTCAAGGGGTAACTATTCCCCTTAGGGCCAACATAGCTAACTCATTAAGATTATGTTCCTGCACACTGAACAGTACACAAGACACTAAGGATAACTGATGCTTCCCAGTTACTACATTATTAATTAAAAAAAAAAAAACCCAAATCCAAAAACCACCATCAAAAAAACCCAACAAACTCTAAAGCCCCACCAAAAACCAAGAGTCACGGAACTACCTAAAATCAAGTATTACTGTTCAAATTTCAGTGATTATCAAAAATAACATTCACTGTTGAGGCTGTTCTAATTGGTTTACAAGCCTGATTTAACTTTTCAACAGATTAAAAAAATGCTCTCTGTCTATAAACTAAAAAAAAACCCAAAGCCCAAGTACAATAAAACCAGAAAAATAGCACGAAAAGTTTTATCTTTAAAAAGATATTATCCTCTCAACTTTAAATCAAGAGACGAAAGAATACGGGAAACATATAAATAAAAATTTTTGAATAGTGCAGAAAAAACAAGAATGTCCAGTCATGATATAAATATTATAAAACCAAACCACAAACCTACAGATTGCTGCCAAGCAAAAAACTCAAGATCCTTAAAACGGCAATTAAGGAATAATCACTATACCCATTTGTAAAAAAGGTACCACAGCTGTTAAAAGTTAATCTTTAAGATGCTGCCTTCATCCTTGCGGGCAGCAACAGCCGAATTTCTCTCGAAACACGGCGTAAGTATTCCGTGTATTTCTAACAGAACCAGCATATTGGCGTGGAGAAGCAGAAGACGCTACAGCTTTACAGAAGCGCCTGGAAGGCTGAGGACAGCAGGCCCAGACTCGGCCTCTCCTGCAGCGCAGCCCCCTCAGGCCCGGGCCGCCCCCTCTCCCCGCAGGGCCGGGCATCACCCGCCCAGCCGGCGGGGGCACACCTGGGCCCTCCCCTCCCGCGGGGCCAGCCCGGACCCCGTTCCCACCCCAGTGCTCCGCGGCGAGAGGCGCTACATGTTCACCTCCTGCGGGCTGCGGCCGCTTCGCCTTCTCCCCCTCGACTCTGCCGTCCGCCATTTTCCCCCGCCTCCGCCGCCGCACGCGCCGCGCACGCGCNGCGCGCGGGGATGGCGCGGTGGGAGCGCGCGTCCAGCGGACGCACGTGCGCACGGCTGCCCTTCGCTTCCCTTCCCTTCCTTTCCCTCTGCACGGGGAGCGCCAGCCCCCGGCATCGCCCGCTGAGCCTCCGCGTCACGGCTGCGCGGAGGAATCACGTCCACTGCTGCGCTCAGCCGTGCGCGGCTTTGCGAGTACCTTCCGTGTTTCACCGCCATCGTGGGCTCGTTACCTCATCATTGCGTATAAATACCCGTAAGGGGCAGGGGAGGGAAGTGCAGAGGATGGAACCAGGCTCTGCTCGGTGGTGCCGAGCAATGGGACAAGAGGCAACGGGCAGAAACTGATGCAAGGGAAGTTCCACCTGAACGTGAGGAAGCACTTCCTTACTGTGCGGGTCAGCCCGCGCTGGAACAGATTGCCCAGACAGGTTGTGGAGTCTCCCTCACTGAGGGATTCCAGAACCGTCTGGACAAAATCCTGTGCCATGTGCTCCGGGATAACCCTGCTTGAGCAGGGAGGCTGGACCAGATGACCTGCTGTGGTCCCTCCCAACCTGACCCAGCCTGTGATTCTGTGCTCCTCTAACATAAGCTCAAGTGAGCAGTGATTCCACTTTCCCCCTCCCCACTGTGGAGTAACATGGTACCCAGACCACTGCAGGCAGTGGGAACTAGATAATTTATAAGGCCCCTTCCAGCCCAAACCATCCCATCATTCTATGACTCTCAGCATACAGCTCCGTGTTGTCTCTTCCTCCTGTGAGGAAAAAGAGGCTGCCCAAGTGAGGCACAGACACTTGCAGGGCCAGTCCTTGCACCTGAAGGCAGCTCTCAACCAGCACCCAAAACAGCACCCCAGAGTGAAGTTTTGTGTGCTACTCAAACATACGCAGCCCAAATGAACCAGGTCTTTCCCTAAGCCAGGGGTTATCCATACTTGGAGGCATCCAGGCAGTGAGGGGCAGCATTGCGGGAGAGAATCTTCTTCTTTCCAAACCCCTTGACCCCATGATGACAAGCACCAAGAGATGAGTCAGGGAGTGGATCACCACCAACCTGTGGTATATCTGAAGTCTACTGTGCGTAATTATAGTTCCCTTTCCTACTTTTTTAATTTTCAGGACCAAACACACCATCTCCCATCACTGACTTGAAGCATCAGGGTAATCACCTACACCAAATTAAAAATTTAAGCATCCATTAAAGAAAGCCCTCCTCATATTCCAAACAGCAGGAAGAACTGTAAATACAGTCCTGGAAGTATTTACCAACATGTCCACTGTAGCTCTGCAGCCTAAACACGGACTTTCACAGTGACACCAATAAATGTATTTACACCTGTGAGAAATATTAAAAGGCTCTCTCCTCCTGCAATACTTACCAATAGGACTTTTTATCACTGCAAAAGTTCCAGCACTTGGAAATATATGTTATTGGGCCTAAAATACAGGCACTCAGGAATAAAAGTCTTACACAAAAGAATATAAGCTGCTTTTTTTTTTTTCCCTGGTAAATAAATTGGGCTTATTCCTTTCAAACAGGGCCCTGATTTGTGCCAGATAGAACACCCAGAAATAAACTGTGCAGTTTCCCAAACTCAAGCAAAGTTTTACCCATTTGTTTTTAGTTCAGTGACCAAAGTCAGTGCATATGTGCATCATAACAGGATTCAGAAAGTAATGGGGGAGGTCTTTTCTACTTCATCGTAGTAATCTTCTAGAATAAAACTGTAGACGGCCTCCAACCACTGCAAACCCAAAGCAGGGAAGTGTTCTCTGAAGAATGACCTTTGCATTCAGTTACAATCACTCTCGTCCCACCATGGTGCAACTGAACAGACTGATACTCTTTGTGCAGAGTAATTTTTTTTAGAACAGGTTATCTAATTTCTCTTACATAATTCCAATAATGTGTGAATAAATTTAAACAGCTGAACTACTAAGGTTATTAAAAAAAAACAATCCTAACAATGGTCATTTCAAATGTAAGCAACAAAGACATGTTTTGAGATAGAGCTGAACAGTTCCAAATGTCCCGAGAAAATGGAGCATTAAAGGGCACAGTTTGCCTATAAAAAAATCATTCTCTTTCCCATCACTCTACTTTTGCTTTAGTTTATACTTCTTAGAGTAGTTTTTGGCAAATTCCTTTTGTACTTCTTGCTGTCTCTTTCCAAGTTTAAGTGTGTTGATCAGGTCTAAGGTTTTTTTCAGTTCACTTACAGGTTTGTTTACAAAGCCACAATATTTCCTTTTTGGAACAAATTCCAGAGCCTTTTTCCAGTCAGCAGTATCTTTCAAGGTTAATAAAATACGCATCATTTGATCCAGTGTAAGATTTTTGGCACCAGTATTCCAAAGCAAATATTTCTCCAGTGGAAGGGCTGCAGTCTCCAATCCCAGTCGCTTTGCCCGTGCTAAAGAGACTCCTGTTTTTATGCTCTTGTCAACCATTGACCCGACAATATAGATTTTATCATGATCAAAAGTTTTCATCACTTTGGGAGAATCAGCTGTGAGATAGATGAGCTTATCCTTTGGAAAGACTTCTGTGTAGCACTGGTCTGTCACAGTGATAAGCAGCTTGCCCCATGCCTCTCTATAATGCTTGAGGAATTCCTTATGATAGAGGCTATCGTCGTTGAAGTTACAGAAGTGGATGTGGAACGGATCCACAGACCTCCGATTGCAGCCTTCACTCAGGACCAACTGTTTCACTGTGTTTGCGACTTCTCGGACAGACATTTCATTTTCAAAAGACATGTCAAATACTAGAGGTTGGCCAAAGATCATGGACTGAGCAGCCCTCCAATTGTATGCTTTATCCATAGTGCTGGCCCACAAACACACGAACGGGCTCTTACTGATCTCTTCTGTTTTTGAAGTTTGTTCTTGTGCTTCCAGCTTCCTTTCTCTTTTCTCCTCCATCTTTCTTTTGTCATTTTTCTTGTAAAGTTCTTTAAGATACAAAAATCTTAAATATTTCTTTTTGGCTGATTTGGAAGGACACTCCATAAATGCTTTTAGCTGCTCTTCACTCATCTTTTCTGGAACTGACCTGCCAGCTAGTCTCCACATCTCCAAAGTCTCACGTGCAGCCGCCAAACTGGAAAGCTCCTTAGGCTCAGAGACCGTCTCACTGACCTCTTCTTGCAACCCAGACTTCATTACCTTCTTCCATGCATCTAAATCTAGTTTTTCTGAGGGTGTGCATGAGTTGTCCTGCTTCCGACAAAGTGATAAACTCAGAGTTCTACTGAGTGGAAACAAATCCTTTTTCATCCCATGTTGTGCAGCAAATGGAAGGACAGAATTTCTTACTATTTTTTTCAGAAGCATATTAGCAGACTGCATGCTTAGATATGTGCTGTGTTCAAATAGTTATCTGGAAAACACCAATAAGAGAGGAAAAAACTTGTCAGAAATCACAAAGAAAACATACACAGATTTTTATTCTTAGTAACAGTTAGACAATAGCTTATTTCTTGGAGAATACTAGAAATTCCTACTTCAAATATTACTTTATTTACTGTTTCCTAAATAAAAACAGTTGTGTGTGGCACTGCTGCTTAAAACAGCTATACTTACTGCAATTCAAAATGTCAAACAACCTTCAAGTATTGACCAAGATCTGTTTAAGTTACCTGTATCATATGATGAGTAAGACCCTTCGCAACCAAAGTCATTGAAATGCTGCATGGACATCAGAAATATTTTTATACACTGAATTTGTCTATGCTGTGAAAAAAGAAGAGATGGAAGAATAAATAACTAGTATAGGAAAGGACCATCTTTCTTCTTTTTTCCTAAACTGCCTGTGAAGCTGGTATTGGCACAAAAAGCACATTGATTTCATGCACATTTGTATTTAAATGTGAAAGGTCTGCAGAAAAAAACCCACCCAAGAATGTCTACTATTTTCCTTGTCCTATGTACACTACTGAATTAAAATCAGTGAAGTTTCAATGCTTGAGAAAACATTATTCGGACAAAACTAAAATTAGATACAAGTTTTGAAAACAAAATTCATGATTTCCCTAATAACCTGAAAATAATTTGATATAAAGGAGAACAAGTTAAATCTAATTTGGGGTTATATATATGTAATATGTACCTGATCAGATAAAGAGACACAGAAAGAACAGTTTATTAATAAGAAATGTTATATAACCTCGCATGCTTTTACTATACAGTAACTGGTCAGATTGGTGACTGACCTCTTACTTTCTACTGTTATCAAAAGGAACAAAGACAATCAACTAACTTAACAATGTGTAAATGCATGTTACCACAGAGATGTTCCAAATAAAAAAACCATATTATCCATCTTGGAGAAATTAAGGGATCAGTTCTTCAATTAACTTACACTACTGGAGCTCCAATTAAATCAACAGTTGAACACCAGATTTATACAGAGTATTTGGTGACAGCTTTTGATACAGCCATGTTACCTTCCAGTGCGTCCAACACTCACACTAACATCATTACTGCAAGAATTAACCTAAACCTCTTTGAAGAGCCTAGATTTGTAGCACTTAAAAGTATTTTTGTTTTCTCTTTTGGCATGATTTGATTATAACTAATCTCAGACACAGGAGGGCCCTTCAGCGATACTTTAGAGACTGAATAACTCTCTCTACTTCCCCAGCACAGCTGCCCACACACATAATCACCGACAGGGTCAGGCTGGAAGGGACCACGGCGGGTCATCTGGTCCAACCTCCCTGCTCAGGCAGGGTCATCCTAGAGCACGTGGCACAGGGCTGTGTCTAGGCGGTTCTGGAATCCCTCAGTGAGGGAGACCCCACAACCTGCCTGTGCAATCTGTTCCAGTGTTCGGTCACCCGCACAGTAAAGAAGTTGCCCCTCATAGTCAGGTGGAACCTTCTATGCATCAGTTTATGCCCATTGCCTGTTATTGCCTGGCATCACGGAGCAGAGCCTGGCTCCGTCCTCCCGACACCCTCCCTTTAGTTATTTACACCCATTAACGAGGCTGCCCTAGGGGAGCACGGCACAGAACACGCCAAACCAGGGCCCGCAGCCACGCGGCTCTGCCCGAACAGCACCGCTCGCTGCTGAACAACTTCTAAACCAGACTGTGATCACCCGAGCTACGACATACTGGGTCACCTTCCAGAGCCCCGCGCTGTGCGCGNCGGCGCGGACCTCCGGCGTGCGGTGATCCCGACTTTTCCATGCTCCATCCCGGGGACGCGGTGGGGTCCTGGTGCGGGGCAGGGTCTGGCCCCTCCGCCACGCTCGCCTGGGGCTGGGGCAACGCTGGGGCCGGACGGGTTTGTCAGCCCGGCGTGGTGCTCCGCGATCTCTCTCCCCCTCCTCCCCCTCTTATTTCTTTACAGTTTAACAGCACGGAGAAGTTTCGCTTAGTTTTGACACAGGCTGTTGTTGTTGTTGTTTGATGGTGCGTTGTTTGGTTATTTTCATCGTTGTTGTTTTCCCCCGGCTCCTGGGCAGGGATTTGACTGCGAACCGCGATCCGTCGCCATGAGTTTCCTGCTGCCCAAACTGGCCTCGAAGAGGGAGGTGGATCTGGCAATAAAAAGCGTGGCTGAGAAGGTTTTGGTTCTCCGTTTTGGAAGAGATAGCGATGCCGTTTGTCTGCAGCTCGATGATATTGTAAGAGCAATTTTATCTTTTTTTTTTTTTAAGGAACTCCACAAGTACAGCTGTTGCATGTAAGAAAATATCGTTTGTTGCTTTTGACTAATATGGTGTCTCATTAAAAATTCGGTGACAAATGTAAAATTAAATGATACTGTATTCATGCAAAGGTTTGAAAAATTAAGAGTTTGTGTTATTATTACAGTGGGCGTAGTACAGAGTGTTTGAGGTAGACATGAAATTCTAGCCCTGCTTAAACTGATAAGAGAAATGGGCTTTATAAAGCTTGCCAGCCTCTTTTCCTCCCGTGTCTCAGTCCATTTATCATGCACCTTTCTCACTCTCTTCAGCTTGCCAAAACAGCTCATGATCTGAGTAAAATGGCAGTCATTTACCTGGTGGATGTGAACAAGGTCCCAGTGTACACCCAGTATTTTGACATCAGTTACATACCATCTACTGTATTTTTCTTCAATGGGCAACACATGAAGGTTGATTATGGGTGAGTCATCCTACCTGGCCTTATCTGTTAGCATGTCTGGGGAACATGTGTGAAACCTATAAGGTTTTTCTCAGCATCTGCATTGAGAACTCTGTAGGAAACCAGAAGGATGTAAAGTAGAGAAGTATTTTGAAATATGCTCTGATGCAATAAGTGTCAATTGTCAAATATGCCTCACTCTGCAAAAAATAGTAAAAAATTGTTAAAGTCACAATTTAACCTGCCCCTGTTTGACCTTTGGAGGTCACAGTATGTTCCTGACTTGGTTATGCCATTACCAGGTAGTTCACTCCTTCAGAATGACCAGATCAGAACTCCTCATGTCATCGTACATGTTTTCATGTCTTTTGGTGTTTTTGCTTTCACGTTACAATCTACTTTTATCTTATGCTTATATTTAGGTCTCCAGATCATACCAAATTTGTAGGAAGCTTCAAAACAAAGCAAGACTTTATAGATCTGATTGAGGTGATCTATCGTGGAGCAATGCGTGGAAAGCTCATTGTGAGAAGTCCTATTGATCCCAACAACATTCCTAAATATGACCTTCTCTACCAAGGAATTTAATGGGTTGACCTGAGGTAAAGAATTACAGAAATGGAGGATGTTCTAGATCCTTTTTTCTTCTCCTCTGACACCATGGGACAGTTCTGACCATTTATGCTGAAGGATCATATTGGTCTCCTTCTGAAGACAGACATTCTGTCACCTCACGCTTCTCTTGTAAATAAAGCTACGTGTTCTTGCATAGAGTTTACACAAGTGATTATTCTTTGAGTTTCATGCTGACCAGCCCCCATAAAACAGGCAGGTTGCGTGCATCCTCAACCACGGCATCTCCACTGCAACCTTCTTAAGTGAACCAAGGCACTATATAGTCCATTAGGTGTCTATTCAGTACCATTTTCATTCAGATATAATAACAGCAAACCTTACTTTATTAAAAAAGCTGTGCTTGCTTTGAAGAGCATTCAGCTGACTGTGCCTTTCCAATAGAATTATGCACTTTTACCCATGCTGGATAAGAGGACAGAAGCTCCTTCCAATAGAATTAGAGATGACTGAAATCTGAAATGCATATAAACACAAAAGGGAGGTTGATGTTCTTCTTCTCTCTGATACCCAGTATTACTGTTCAACAGTTTTTTTGACTGAGATGGGAACCTTTTCCTACACTTGCAGAAGGTTTTGTCATCCTTCAAAGCTCTGTTGCAGTGACTGAACACTAATTCCCACAGGCTTAAACTGGAAATTCGAAATTTACTGTTTTGTTTACAGTCGCTTTAAAGATTATTTGAACTTCTTCTTGTATACATTGCAAACCTTGAGTACATTTAAAAACTGTTTCCCACCTCTGTCTAAAATTAAACAGCTCAGTGGAAACAGCAATGTCATTCTTTTGCATCAGTTTGGTAATTGCAGGCTGCTAGAATATTGTATTTCTATAGCTGCTAGTGTCCAGTATTCTCTCAGGCCTAGGTGGCTTTAAATGGAAATTACTTTGCTTGCTGTGTCACGTTTGGGGCACACCAACTCTGACTGGAGGGAAGGTGGTAGTATGTAGTTCCCTGAAGTATTGTTCAACTTAACAGTACATGTTTCAAGGAAGAAGGTGAAAGTTCCACCTCTTGAAAGATTTTAAACAATATACGGTACACAGCAAGGAGGAAACAGATTGTTTACATGCTTTTTCTGTTCCAGATTTGTCCTTTTAATGAAACTAAGCACTTAAGTATTTTACTGACAGCTTGGTCTATACAGCCATAACTATAACTATAGAATGTTTATTTTAAAAAATGTTACAGTTGAGAGTTGATATGCTTTAACATCTTTATTGTGTTCAACTTGTGTTCACACCTAGCCAAAAGGTTGTGGCTTAAGGCTTTCAATAACACATTTCTTTCCTAGTAGTTAACTTTTGTGGGTTTTCTCAAAACCAAACAACCTAGCTTCATATTTAGAGTTCTAAGTTGCTCCACAGTGAGATGAAGGTTCTTAGATGATGAAAGGTGCCGAAGCAGTTATGAAAGGAAGAGACCACTATCAAGAACAAACCCATGTGCCTTTATTTATTGCTTCTCTTCTTGCGTGTGCTGCTTCTGGTTGCAACAGGTGAGTGCCTAAAGACTGTCATAGTCTTGGCTTTCAGAATGTTCTTCAGGTACTTAAAGATGGCATGTAAGCAGCAGGAGGGTGCTAAACCACGCTCTTCCGTTCCAGCAGACACCGTGGGACAATTGGTTCTCAAGAGTGAGTCCACAGTCTTATTTAGAGGTTTACTGTTTGACACCCACTCGCGGCCGTATTTCAGTATCCATTCCTGTATTTCTGGATTGTTCCTAGTCTGGTGCTGTGTGTTGTGCATAGAGTCGATAAATGCCACAGAGTACACTTTATCCATCACCTCACATTTTCTCTGCACCAGCAGATCAACAAACACCAAGCCACCATAGCCATGGGCAATGAAGGCCACGTGCTTGGCTGCGCTCTTCAAAATGAAATGATCCCATACATACATGGTATGCTCCTCAGGGCTGCTGCTGCCCCTCTTGGGGACCCACCAGACAGGTTGTGTAAAAGTAAGTGCTTCTTCCCTGGTAGAAAAGTGCTCCTTTTCAGTCCTCAGGTTGGCGAAGTTGTCATTGGGATTCAGTACAATCACCTCCCAGCAGCTCTGAAGGGCCATTTTGATGAATGATATTTGTGTTCCATGTCTCAGGCCCTCACTGACAATTATCCTTTGCCCCCACTGTCCAGCGCGGAAGACTCCACGATCTTGAAGAAGGATGACGAGGGTAGAGGAACTTGTTAGTGCATTCTTGCTCATGAAAAAGAAACTTCTTGGTTCATCCTCTGTAGCATCAGTAGGAATATAAACCTTCTGCAGCATGCAGACTCTTTCCAGGAGCTCATAAACATATTGGGTAATAAAATGTCCAAGAACTTCATAGTGTTTATGATTCTGCTCAAATCCATTTTTGTAATAATTGAAAACAAATGACTCATTTGTATCCAGATGCCTCAGTTCCCCTTTTATATTGAAGTCATACTTCAGTTCCTCTTGATACTCTGAACCCTCTATTAGCTTCCTCAGACCAAGTTCACGCTGTATTTGTAACCACTACAAATTAAGAAGACTATGTCACTGTAGTAATAGACCTCCACACAACACCTGCCTAACCTCCCTGCCATTGTATTACAATTCAGATTTAAAGGTGGTTACAAATAATACTTGTTGATCTAGACACTCTCCTGATGTGTAGCAAATCAGCTGCTTGTAAAATCTGTTAAGAGATTTCAGTTACTAAATTCCAAAGCAGTAACATATCCCTTTATTATGCCTTGATTTCAGTTTGCTAGTTAGTTTGTAAGCTTGCATGTTTATTTAAAGATCTTTTTGAGCTACTTAAAGGCTTTAAGAAGGAGGTATGTGTACATGGTTCACTGTTCATTTTAACAGCTCTTTTATTGTGCTGTCTCCTAGGCATTATCTTGAAACTGTGAAGTTTTAAGGCTGCCTTATACACTTTGTCAGTTGGAAATAGTACCAAATATATTACTGGATCCTGAGTTTTTAAAGAAAATTAAGCTGCACTTACTAAGAACGTCAACATTCATGTTGCTTGTGTACCAGCACACTCTCCATGTTCTACCTTCCAACTGCACTAGAACAGATAATACATGCATGTGTTTGCTTTCTACTCCTCACTCCAGTTATTCATGCATCTTTGCAAGCACTTGCCACATGGAAGTATAGGACAGGATGGCAGAATAAGCTAGCCACTGTGATCCAGGAACAGGAGAAAAGGAAATCCATGCAGCAAACTATTGTGAGGTTGAATTGAAATCTAGTTTCAGATTATCTCCAGTGACCGATATGAATTACATAAGCTTATCATAACCTTCTGTTTTCCTATTAACTTTTCAATCTACTACTGTCACTGGCTGTGGAATGGCAAACAGGGAATAACCTTTGGTGTGGTTAGAATCCTATCTTTACAGGACTTTTGTCCTAAAATAGTAATTCTGATTTTTTTTAATGGTCTACATCATTATATTTGGCAAGTTATTTGGTACAAGCTACTGTATACCTTTAAGTTTTTATTGCTGAACTAACAGAGGTTTTTAGAACACAGTAAATCACGTTCTATGTTAAAACTAACTATACCATCTGATAAACCCAATTGCTAGGATAAAAAGTGATCTGAATATTTTCATGTAAGAGACTTGAGTTGGAGCCGAACTCCTTCAAGGAATGCAAGTTTCCGTGTGTAAAATTCTTAGCATAATGACAATTATTTCTTAAATGTCCAAATTTAAAAAAAAAAAAAATTTGCCTTTCAGCATAGCAACACCACATATGTTTTCCTTTTGAGCAATCTCCATTAAGTTATTGCCATTAAGCCCTTTCTTCAGGATCATTCCCTGTCTTCTGATTAATAGAGAGCAGACTAAAAAATGGTATATTCTCCTTTTTTATCTCATGTAATCAGGACACATAGAAAAGGGGAAGTAATCAGCTTCTAAAATATATAATCCATTTACTGTCTTGCCAGTGTCCTGACAAGGAAACAGCCCAGAGAAATTGGAAGTGCACATATTCATCTACAATTTTTTTCATTCTACAGGAAGGCACAAAAGATAAAAAGGAGATGGCCTTTTTGCTATACTACTGAACTATGGGTAGTTCATACAAAATAGATCCTGTTTAGCAGGGAAGAAGCTCCCCATTATTCATGTTGTCCCCATGCGATGAAGTGGGAGAAAAATTGACATATTTTAAGGGAAGATGTCTATAGAGAAAGGTGAAGCACTCTAAAATAATTATGAATAGGTAAATGCAGTTTCCTTACGGAGCGGCACGCTGTGGAGCACTTCTCTCAGTTCCTTTCTCTCCTTACCCCGAAAAGGCTGAAGACTAATTTCTCAATATACCATGAGTAGGAAGTTACTACTCTCTTCCTTCAGGTACTAACAACAAAATTGCTTTTTCAGTTTCAAAATAAGGATATATGATTCTAAATTAAACCCTGTGTAGATAATATCTACTTTACAAAGCATTGTGAAAGGTTTCTGAAGATTTCAGGTGACAAAAAAACAAAAACAAGTTTTATATGAGGTGTATGTATGACTTCCTAAAATTGCCTTCTAGCTGTGAAATGAAGTTTTGAGGAAATTTATAGTAGGTTATCACTTAAGAGTACATTTGAATAGCAGCTTAGAATCATAATAGTCTGAAGGTGTAGTAACGCCATTTACAGAATTAAAAAATTAACTATATAATTAAAAAATAGCACAGAAAGGTTGTTCTAGATAAAGCCACATAATGGATGGATTTAATTTTGGTAAATCTGCATTCTAAATCAATGTTGATTGCTACTTGTGTTTCATTGTCTATACAGAAATGTAATATTCAAGGGTGTATATTCTGACAGCCTTTACAATTGCTATCTTGATTTAAAAAAATTACTTTTGTGGAAAAAATAATCACTCTTTTTCTTCCACTTTTCTGTTTGGATTGTAAAATGCTTTACCTGTATATTCAGCAAGTGTTTGTTACAGCAGTTTGCATATCCTAAACACTACTTCAGTGTAAGTGCTACTCTTTATGAGATCTGTAAAGATTTTATTTTCCCATTTAAACCCACTTCATTCTAGTCAAGCCCCAACATTACCACATGCTCTCCGGTAAAATCTGTCGTCATCATAGACGGAAATCTTTTGCTCTGTGGGAGTGTAGACCAGTCCTCTGCATGAAAAAAAATAAACCATCATCATTTCAGGTTTCATTACTTTATGTACTGGGGTTTATATCTGTAAATCCTATCGGTAGCTGATAGATAGGGCCATCCAAAGTGCCCCAGATAACTCCAAGTTACAAGCAAATATCTCACGTTTGTAATTTACACCTGACCCTAAGTTAAAGCTAAAGAAACTAAACACTCGTCCAAAACAGCCTTTCTTCCCGCTACCAAGAGAACAAACCAAAAAGATACACACAAAACTTACAATTCTGAAGCTGTCCTGAAAAAAACAACACCCAAACCCAACAAAACAAAGCACTCAAACTAAACCAAAAATCTAACCAGCAAATCTTTGTCGGCCCTCGGCTGCAGGAGGGTTTCCAAGGCCATCGCTGCGAACCGCGGGTTTATAAGGGCGCTGCCCGGGTTAACCCTGCCGGGGTCTGCGCGCCCGCTGAGGGGCGGCCGAACCCTGCCCCGGGGTGGGTTCTCTGTGGCCTCTTTATAAAAACCAGGAGGTTTTGTCGCATCAGCAGCTCAGTACGGCGCTGAACCCCAAGAGCTGCAGCCCGCGGTGCTGAGGGGCGGCCCCAGCCCGGCAAGGCCCGGCCCGGAAGTGCCGGGGGAGCTGCGCGGGCGGCGGGGCCGTGCCGGGCCCACACCCCG
>VWZF01006234.1:220198-259915 GCA_013396755.1 Sclerurus mexicanus | reverse complement strand
GGGGGAAGGGATCGGGAGCCGGGGCAGCGGGATTTGGGATCGGGAGCGGAGGGAGCGGGGCTGGGGCTCAGGATCCGGGGCAGCCCCGCGGTGACAGCGCCGCGGAGCCGCCCCGGGGCCGTGCCCGTGCCCCCCGCGCTGTCCGGGGCCCCGCTTGCCGGCTCTCCCGGCTCTCCCGGTTCCCCGGCATCGGAACAGGCGGTAGTTCTGCTTTTCTGTGCCGGTCTGTAGATGTTGCTGTTCCCCACGCCGGGGGACTGGGGCTGTAAGTTGAGAAACCGCCGAGATCAGTGAAAGCCCCTGAACTTAAAGGGCATCTTAAGAGACTTGAAACTAGCTTGTAGGGTTTGAAGGCTCTATGCCAGAGTTATACAAAGTATTTGTAAGAGGAACAAACACCTATGGCTGCTGAAAGCTGTGTTCTTGCACTGTGAATCCTTGAATGTTATTTATTCTTGGAGCACCTGCCCTGCAGTAGTACAGATGTCGTCTGTGACTCCCTTTCACTCTATAATCAAAGTGTGAATTGCTTATTAATTGTCTGCTTTCATGGGGGAGATAATCACTAAATGGCTTCCCTGAAGATAAATTCTAGTGACAGTTTCTTTAACGGTTCTGCCCATGTTGACAATCCACAGCTTTGCCCAAGTGTGTGTCTCTCTTGTATTGTGGCTGTCAATTACTTTTTACCAAGGCCTGTAGTGACAGGACAAGGGCCAGTGGTCTTAAATTGGAAGAGGATGGGCTTAGGTTGGACATGAGAAAGAAATTATTTTTGTGCTGAGGGTGGTGAGATGCTGGAGCAGGTTGCCCGGAGAAGCAGTGGATGCCCCATCCATGCAAATGTCCAAGGTCAGGTTGGATGGCCTTTGAGCAACCTGATCAAGTGAAAGATGCCTCTCCCCATGGCAGGAGGGTTGGAATAGTTGGTCTTTCAAAAGTCCTTTCCAACCCAAGCCATTTTATCGTTTTCTTTGTGCTAGTTTGCTCAAAAATTATTTCCTTGTTTTTTCTTAGTACCTACTACTGTAGTCCTGCTTCGTTCTTAATAAACCACAAATTGCTAAGTTTATTTTGTTTCTTTTTTTTTTTTTGATAGAGAAGATCATGTCAAGGAGAACATCATCCTCAAGTCATGTCAGTGTAAGTGTTTCTATAAATTGCAACAATTTGCAGCAATTTATTTTGAGGCTGTGGGTATCCTAGAGCATTTTCATGTGTTTGCACAACCAAATTCATTCTTCTGTGGTCCAGTTTTTGCTTTGTTAGAATGCTCTTTCCTGGGAAACTATTGTGGTAGCAGTCAATAGTAATGTCTACTGTTGAACATGTATTAATACATGATAGGCTTAGCATTTGATTACACTAAACAGGGTGTTTTCAGAGTTAAGACCTATGCTAACATCTAAAATATTAGAGTAACTAGAGTAAGCTCAAGTAAGTAGAGCAGCTGCACAACTGTGTAATATTTGGTTATTTGCAGATATGTGCTCAGAGGCGGCTCTGGCTAGTGTTTATTTTTTTCTAAAATATCCCTACCAATAGTACTTTCTAGGAGTGGAAGTGCTGGTGAAAACAAATGGTAGGCACAGGAACTGGTTTGATCATGTAAGGTCTGGACTACCTAGTGGTATAGAATTATGCTGTTTCCAGCGCCTTGTTTATGCACTTTCTCTGACCCTTGCTCCTACAGGTGGCAACCTTCAGAGAAGTACTGCTGATTTAGATGAGGAGTCTGCTAAGTGTGTATGCACATGTATGTGTTGAGTTAGTCACCTTTTATTTGGGAAAAGGTGAGGCAGCTGCATAGGTTGCATTTTGCATAGATTCAGAACTCTGTTCACCTTTTGACTTTGTGCTTGTTCTGTAAGTTAATTGTGGGCACTGCAAACCAACATCTTAATGAGTGCAAGCATTGTGAAGATACTGTATGGTGAGCTGGAAGTGTTGCTGATGAACGCATCTTGTGCTTTTTATCCCTTTCTGTCAGTCTGTCTCTTCTTGTGTTCTGAGTCTGACCTTACCAATTCTTAGTGTTATCTGTCATGTTATTACAGAGGTTATCTGAACCTCTTCAACCCTATGTGCATGTTAGAATTCTAGATAACTACCTGTTCTTAGGAATCTCGTAACAGAAATATCTAGCCAGGTAGCAAGTGGAGTTCTGAAGTAAGAAATCATCAGAAGTAAAAAAAAGATCAGAAGAATGCATTCTGACTGATAAACATGTTAATAGGCCACTTCAAAAAGAAAACTAACAAAACAAATTGGAAACAATCCACTTGTAGAAGTCCTTGCATAAGAAAATGTCTTGTTTCAATCCTTATTGTTTGAAAAGGAAAAGGGTACTTGAATGAGAAGTTGTTGTCTGTGTGTAACATTTATATCCTTTATAATTTGAGGAATCTGTTACTAAAGGCATATTTGTTATTACAGCTTTTGACCAGCAAAAGTAGCCTGAGGTACTGTATAGAAATTTGTGTGTAATTACAAAAAAGCTTAATCTTTGTTTCAGAGGAGTGTAGAGAAGGAGTAAGAGCACTCACAATTCAGATAGAAGTATTATTATCTCATGGTGCAGCATGCTTCATTATGGTCTGTCTGAAGGGCTGCCTACCGAGCTAATGGATGCAGTTGATGTGTTAATTATTAAGTTGTTAGCATTGCTGTTCTAGAATTCCAGCTTGTAATTTCATGTTACAATGTGAAGAATCTGGTGGTTTCCAAATCAAGTTCATAGCACACTTAACAGTGGTTGTCATATGGAGTGGCTTCAGCTTTTTCCTGGATGAGATAGACTCAGTTATCTGAAAGATGTAAATGTTGCATTCCCTGTCTGATGCATTGTCATGTGGTTGTATTTGCAGTGTCAGGTTTTGCTTCTCAGGGTATCTGAAGAAATGGCAGTGCTTGCACTTTTATTCTTTCAATTGGTATTATTTTAACTCATTTAACTAACTGATAGGAAATATCATCCTATTTCCTTGTCTTGATGAACTAGTATGTTCAGTATGTTTAGTATGTTCATTTTTTCCTTGAATTTCAGCGATCGAACTGTATTTCCTACATATTTTTTTCCTAAATTGGAAAATTTTCATGGATTACTGTTTTCTCTTTCAGTAATTACTTTCAAAACGCTTGTTCCAATTCCGTGAAGGTTGGCAATGACAATCGTGATACCATTTTGAGTACATTATAGTCTGTTGATGCTGAATTATCATACAAAAATGCTTGTACTATTTTAAGATGTAATTGTTCTTCATCCTGAATTTTTTGTGTAGTGAGAGCAAACCTGGTGTTACAGTCATCATGATATTCAGCTATTTTCTTTGCTCTTTATGGTTGTCTAAGCTGAAACAACTTAACTGGAGTGTAAACAAACAAGAGTGCACAAAGTATGCTGTGTCAGCTCATTGGTTGTCACCTTTTAGGCACATGTTTGAAATGGTGAAGTTAATGAAATAGAAAGAGCTTTTCCAGATGGTTCATGTGTTAAAACTAGCTCCTCATGAGGTATTACTCATGATTTGGGATCATGCATCAATGAGGAATGCATTTAAACTGAAGTCACAGATCAATGCTTCCCTTACAACTTTATTTTGCCTGACAGTTAAGAAAACTTTGTACATGGCAGTATCAGCTCATGGCACCAGGACATGATTTAGTTTTATCCCGTGTGTAACATAATCTTTTCAGTTTCATATAGGAAAGAAGAAAACAAACACCGAACCAGAAGATGTCCAAGTTCTAAAAGAGGTAAAGAGGAGTTCTTCAGAGTGTTAATTGTGTAGGAGAATGTTACACGAGGTTTTGGGTCTGTTTTGGAGGCTGGTTTTTTCCTTACCGAGTGCTGCCTTGTGACCAATCACTAACCCAGACTGTCTTGGAGAGAGACAAGCGTGCACGTCTGAAATCTGCCTGCAAGCACACATTTACAGAAATGGAAGTTTTAGTGCCGTGTTTCCAGCCTAGATCATTGAAAAGCAGACTTGGTCTTCAGGTGTAGTTTGAAACTACCTTGATATGGAAATAACTTTTATATTAAGTTTTCAGATAGTTATTGTTTATATCTAAGGGCTTAAACTTTAAAAGAATATATTAAGTGCTGTATCACTTTTGACAGAGTTTTAGATGCTAATACAGAAATAACTGTATTAAGACCAAAAGACTCTGAGTACTTAATGACATTTATCATAAATGACTGTCTTGATCATCTCAGTCACACAGAGAGGCAAATATGTACCTTTATAAATCTGTTCCAAATTCAGTGAGTGTTCTTAAGATGCCAAGTGTTGGAAACATATTTTGCTACCCTTGTCTCCTTCAGCCCAGCATTATGAGCTTGTTTTAAGTTTTAGTACTTTCAGAATCATGAGGCTGAACAAAGAGGCTCCCCCTCAGAGGAGTTTTAAAAACTTATTTGGGATAGTTAGGAATTTTTTTGTACTAGAGATGATAATGTGACTCAGGTCTCTTGGTAGGCCAGGTCATTTGAGCACACTGCAACAGAGACTCACTGTGTGGTTGCATTCTATACCATTAGTACTTTAAGTGAGCAGAGCATCCAATTACAGTCAGGTTTTGACAGTGGAGGTAATGTCTCCTGTGGTTACAAGCAGTGGTCTCTTGGGCAGATCCAGATAGCACTTGCATGGAATTCTTTCTGTATTTCTGCCTCTACGAAAATAGTGATTAGACTGGGTGAACTGTAAAATAATTCTTTTTCTTGTTATTTCCTGTACATTGTCTAATTTTCTGTTTCTTATTTTTCCTAACTGTGTCTAATATATTTTGGACTTTTCCATGTGGTTGAAGGTTTCATGCACTTTAAATGCTGACTAGTTTTTATATTCTAGTTTAAAAGAAAATCTTGCTCATGAGTTATGAGAGTTTGCTCTGTGTTGTTTGAGGAACTTTGTGCAGCTTTCAATGATTTGGATATATTCCTTGAACACTAGTAATACGAGGTTAAATAGATGATGTTTGAAGGCAGGAAGAGGACAGAGCATCTTCAAGGCAATTTCTTGCCTCCAACATTTTCAGTAATGGGGGTATTTTTCATTAGAGTTAGTGCCTTATAGAAGGGAAAAGTTTGATTTGGGATGCACCTTTCAGATTTCACTGAAATTTGTAAAATGTGTGAGCATGAATTTTTTCAAATGCACTTTCACCCCACAGTTAGACAGAAATGAAGACAGAAATTAAGGTAAGTCTGCTTTCAGCCTCACTGCCATAGTTTTCCACCATCTCATTGGTTTATTATATTTTACTTTTAAAAAAGATGAGGAGAGTTTAGGAGAAGGTAATGGCAGAGGGAGGAAGGTTTTGGGAGTTGCAGCATAACTATGTTTTGATGTGGCTTCATTTATTTAATCTGAAAATGTAAGTGCTTTCTGCTAAGGTAAGATAATTTGGACAAAAATGAAGTCTTGCTGTTACGGGTTTTGCCACCTCAGTACCAAATCTTCTAATTCCTTTTCCTTCTCAGAATTTTTTATCTTTATGTGGAATATAATTGAGTTAAATACATGGAGTTAAAGAAAGCAGAGACTGTCCTGTGTATTTGTGATTATGTAAAACAGGCCTGATATTTAAATCCCAGTTTGGGATAATCCTTTAAATAGGGAAATAAATGACTTGTCCTATATTGTCATATGTTTTAGGAGAAAAAAGTTCTATTCAAGATCAGGTGGTATGTGGATGCTTTAAATCAAGCAGATTCATTCTTTTCAGAATTATTCTATATACTCTTTGTGGCTCTGCTCTGTTTGATTACTTGCATTGATTCTTTGTCTGCCATTATTCCATTTTTTCCATTTTTCCAGTGTATTACCCATTATGTGTTACTCACAATGAAATCTGAATCTTGAAACCTGCCAATTTTGTTTGCTTTGTTTCAGTGGAGACTAAGTGCCAACTACAGAAAGCCTTCTGCAAAAGGAAGAAGGCAGAAGGACTGTGACAGACACAGCTCTAATGATGAAGAATCAGTTGGGTAAGAAGTCACCTTAAAATTAGTTCTTCTCTGTTCATATGTTTGGAATTTCATAGTCTGTCTTGAAGATGGGCATTTCTGGTCTCTGGCTAGTTATTTGTGTTACGCAGAGGTGGTTTTCAAGCTGCTGGGTGGCTCACCTTCAGAGAGTCATGCTTCAGTGATCTCATGGCAGCCGTAACTTTAACACAACACAAGACTGTGGCATCGGAATGGGAGTGCAGTGCTTACTAGAGAAATTACTGCTTGTTGGCCGGCTTGGAAGGTGTTTGTTACTCTCTAAATGTAAATTGTCATTCTAGCCCTAGATATTTTAGGTATTTAAGAAACTTCCCAGATTATCTTTTGCTTAGCCTTTTTTGCCTTGTTGTCTACACTCATTAACCTCCTAGCTTTATCAGTACTTAAAAACGATAAAAAATCCTTAAGCAATATGATGATGAGTAGGGGAAAGCAGTAAAAAACTAGAGCTTTTTCATCTGTGTTACTGTCAATACACCTGAGTAAGTAATAAAGACTGCTTATGTCCCACTTTAAACACTGTTGACAAGAGCAAATATCTTGATTTCTTTGAGATTATGGCAACTAAGTTAAAATTATCTTCTGAGAAGCTGTCAGATAATTGTTGATCCAAGAAAATTTTGAAGTAGTAAGTGCTGTAGTTGACAAATAGAAATGAAAATATAGAACTAGATTTATTAGCAGCAGCTAGGAAACATAGTGCCTGTGTGACATAATGAATTATATTTGTCTTAATGAAGCAACTGTTATTCCACAAATCATTCAGTTCTAAATAAATGAATAGCATTCTCTGCCCTGTTTTCTGACTGCAACTAAACTTGACCATAAGAAGTTTCATGTCAGGAGGTGTGGTTGAAGACCAAGTGCACAGGAAATGAAAATGCTTCATGACACTGCTGAGTTCTGTTGGTTTTGTGACCTATGAATAGTCATTGTTTAGCCTGGTCTGTATATTTGGAATGCTTCAGAGTATTTCAGAAAGAGCTGTGGTTATAAAAGATGCTGAATTTATTTTTTCATACCTCCTCAGAGGCATAGCTGTCAGTTTACATGTTGTTACCTCAAAATGCTTCTGTCAGTAACTTTAACTGAAAGAGTGGCTCACAGGGTTGTGAGAAATGCTTACACTTATCAGTGAAATTCAGAAGGGGACAAAGTCGTCAAAGCAAAACTTAACTTTTTATTTAACAAATTCAGCTGAATTGGTGTGTCCCCTCTGGCCTAGGAGACAGACACAGGCCAGCAAGAACCAGAGGTTTTTATACTCTGTCCCGGCCGGAGGGGTCCCTGCTTCTGTTCCTATGGGCCAGTACTAGGGAGCTCACAGCCTGGCCTGATCCGCCTAGCTGCCTGAGACCCTCACCCCCACAAAAAGACGCCAAAAACAGGTTCAAACCACCCCAAGTTCCAACTGCCAGAAACTCAACTATCCCCTCCTCCCCCTCTGCTTTTTACCCATGCAGTTCCTAAATCAAATCAGGGAGGGGAGGACACTGGATCAATTCTGGCTTCAGCAAAATCCCAACTCTATTTCTAACAGGGTCAGCCTTGCAGAATTAAAAGGTTTGTTAGTTGTAGTTTTCTGAATTTTGTTCATGTTGTGACATGATTGATATATCAGTCTCTAAAGGTCTTTGAGTAAACTTTGATCTAGTCTTTCAATATTGAGGAGGTGGATTTTTTTTTTAAACCTACCTTTGGATCTGTTACATATGTTAACTTTCTGTTATATATGTTTATTTTGATATGTGAGAGAGTCAGGTAGCATTTGTAGATGTTCCATCATTTTTACCAAAATTCTCACTAGCATGTTAGTGCTATTTAGACTATAAAGAGACAGTAAATATTCAGATATTAAACCTGTACATTTTTCACTTCCTTGAAAAAAGATGTGTCTAGAGAGTAGCTGGCGTGTCTCTGTAAAACAAATTTACTGTCTACAATGAAGCTTGTACTTCGTATCCCATCTGGGTCGCTGGTGTTTCTCAGTCAAAATCAAAGCAGTGATCTCATTACGTAAGCAGAAAGAGTGTACAGGTTCTAAACAAGTGGTGAACTAAAGTCTGAGAACTGACAAAACCCAGAAGAGGGAAGTGTGAACCTGCACGCTGAGAGTCTTTTTGATGCACTAGTTTCTATGTTCTTTCTTCCCAGTGAGGAATTTTTCATTTGCATTGCAAAGCAGGAAATAAGTCTTAATGACAAACTCGCATTAGCTCCTGATGCTTTAAAGACAGTCCACTTTATTGATAGGAGCTAATCTGCGATGTTTAGGGAGACATGTTTTATCTAAAGTGTTGCTTCAGCATTGCTGTTGCCACTTAATTTTAATCAGAAAGGACATAGTGGATATATTAGCACGAACGCACCTTCAGATGTTTGTTTTTGGTTTTTTTTTTTTTGGTTAACCTAAATTCTGGATTACAAAATTTGGATTACAAAAATCAACTATTACAGAATAGTTGATTGCTTCTGTCAGTTGCACTGTGATGTGAGACCATGGGGGTTTGTAGCAGCAGCTGCGGCTGCGCTCACTTGTATACCTCTGCTCATGGCCTTGTGAATGGTGACTGTCAGGTGGTGATTTTGTGATCCCAGAGAGGGCTCTCAGGGCAGATTAGTTCCCTAGTCCTTTTCATATGCTTGAGTTCTCTGTTATTGTGTCACAAAACTGATTAGAGCTGTCATGAAATATCAATAGTTCAATTTATCAGGGTCATTACAGAATGTTAGGTATAACGTTTCTGTAATTGGTCAATTAAAGTTTTGTATCCCACTTAGGAAGCTTTTTAATAATCAAGGAATTGGGTAACACTCTTAAAAGGGTAACTATCACTGCCTGGAACTAGTGTTTGGAGGCATACACTTACTTCAGCTCTATTACTACTGCATTCTCCCAAGAGGGGAATAGAGGTAGATTAAAAAAAAATTTAAAATTATAGCAAAATAAAATAACAAAAAATCCACTAACTGCCCCCCCAACAAACCACAGCCACCCAAAAATCCAGACAAAATGGAACACTGTTCTGAAATTCAAAACAGTGAATTCAGCTTCTCATCCAGGTCTCATTTTCCAGAGAGAAGGGTAGGAGGAGTACTTAAATAAGATATGTGTGATTCTTTCAGCTCAGTATTTTAAATGTTAATTGAAATACATGCCACAACTGAATCAAGTACTGACCCAGTAGCAGTCAGGTTTTTGTGGCAATCATTTACACACTGGTTCCCCTAGCCATGACAAGTGCGTTTTGTCAGTAATAACTTCCTGGTCCAGCAAAACAAGGAGGTTTGTAGGGATGTTCATGTTTACTGCTGGTTGGTCATTGACTTCTCACTGGTTGGTGAAACGTCAGGACCTTGAAGCAGGAGGAGAACAGATAGAAGGCTTTCTTCCCAACACTGTGTTGTCAGTGAATGTGTCAATCAGTTTCTCATTAATGATTGTGTATCACATTATTCCTTTGGACCCTAAAAGGTCAAGGACCTACTGAGCTTTGCACGTGCTGCAGAAGCTCAGATAGCTGGATACACATCAAGTCTATCAGTGGCTTCATTCTGTAAACTCAGGAGAGATGTTCAGCTTTTAGGGACCTGATGGGGTGACCCTCGAATGATATGTGACATCACACTGTCACACTATTTATTTCCTAGAACTTGGGTTTCCTAGTAGAAGAATATAGGAATGAAGATAGTAGTGTAGACAATTAATAATAATTTAGTCCAAAAGGAGTCAGTAGCCTTCAGTCTCATTTTGATCACTTTCTGATAGAAATTTGAATGAATTGGAGGCAGCAGTTACAACACTGGTGTGTGTGCACAAATATGATCATTGAGAAAGGAACTGGATCTAACAGCTGTAATTATTATATGAAATAGAGGTCAAACATATTCCCCAAAGGGGTATAAGCAATAGCTTTTGGTCTTGTGCTTTGTAAGGCAGAATAATCCTTTTTTGCCTGTGAAAAGTGATACGAGACTTGCCAGGAGCAGCTAACAGCATTTTTCATAATACATTTTTTGTTTATTTCATCATTACCTGTGTACGTATGTTTTCATTATTTTTGCTTTTGTATTTTTTTTGTTTTGTGAAGGTAGTGTGGTACGTGCTTGCTTTAGAAACAGAAATAACTGCCTTTGGTTTTCCCTTACCAAGATGCCTCCAGTTTTACTGTTGTGCAGGTTGCTTGATGGGTTCTGCTGGTGGAACTTGCTTTTAATGTATACTTTGCTTGCTTTTTTCTGTTTGACACTAATTTTTGTCTTTTGAAATGTCTTTTGCACGATTGCCAGTAGTTTCACAGGTATGTGTGTGTGCTGAAATTCTAAGATCATTTTTGCAAAAGTTCTTGGTTAAAATGTATAAACTGCATTTAAATCAAGGGAAGGAGAAACATTACAAATTCAGTGCTGAATAATAATCAGGAAACCAGATTACAGAGGAGCCTGGAGCCTGAGGTCTAACATGATGTGAATGTGAGCAAAGGATGTCAGACTTGAATTTCCAACGTGGCCAGCAAACTGTAGGTAGTGAAATTCTGCTTCTGACTTCTTTGCCTTCTCCTGTGGACTTTTTCTGTCATTGTGTTGTTTAAACACTCAGTATTGGAACATTTGCTGTTATCTTTACAAGTTCAGATCATACATGGTCACAGAGTCTTTATTTTAATTGTATGTTCCCAGTGAACTAATTACCTTGCAGATTGAGGCTAAATTTAGTAAAATTTTGTTATGATACCTTGTGTTTGACAAATAGAAAAAAAAATTTGCCTGACATTTCTATGAGGTGAAACAATCTAAACTGAAAGAATTGAGATCTGGGAAACAGACTGATGGGCTTGTCTTGATTCTAGTCAGGAGAGTGTTCCACAAAGAATAACACATTTATGTTGTCTCATGGTGCTCTACAGTAATGATTTTTAAACTTTTTTTTTTACTGTTTTTTAAGGAGAAGCAATTTCCTGATTCACATCTTTGTATTTGTAGGGCCCACTTCTGCAACTGTTTTGTATTTGGAGGAAAAAAACACCACTTGGTTACTTCAGGATTAGATTTGTAATTTCAAGTCCTATTAGGAGGCAAGTATCTGGCTTAGTCTTTCATTGGTTCATCTCTTCTGGTACCCCAAGAGACGAACTGTCTTACCACTACAGTTCTTTAGTAACTGGACCTCTAAAGTAATTTGGTAGTAGAAGGAAATTAAATCACAAGAGTAAATGTCCAGTTTCATAAGATAAATTTGTACAAATTACTTGAGGACTTTTACCTTGAGATTGCCTTTAACTGCTTTAATAGTTGTAGGTTTTCTTAACAGTCTAATAGGTTGTTGTGTAGCTACATTTTTAATTTATCACATTTCTTAAATGTATATGTTCTCTATTTCCTTAGGTACTGCTTGTTTATTTCTTGTTTCTCATATATTTTACAGTAGACAAGCAACAAATGATGTAAAAGTCGGGTCAGTATAAGCTCTTCTGGCATATTAAATTGTCGTTAATATGAGTTCAATGTTTGAGAAGTCCAGAAGAAAGTCAGAACTGATTTAGTTTAGGGGACCTCTGTAGGAAAATAAGTCTCGTTTCCCTTGCTGAATCAAGAACACTTTGCAGACTTGGTATGTGCTCACTAAGCTGCTACAGTTGGGTTCCACTATTTAAGACATTTGTGTTACTAAACTGACCCTCATGGCCTGTGTTTACTTTGTAAGCTTTTCAGTCTTTAAATGAAACTCCAGTCTCTGGTTCTGTGGAATGTAGAACAAACCTCTTCTGGGTCTACAGTATTTGAAACACATGCTCAGACTCTGTGACAGAGTTTCTTAAATACATTTCTTTGCATGTAGTAGTCATAGACTGTGTACAGAACTAGGTAAACGAGCAAATATATTTCTGCATAAAACATTTTGGAGCACTGCTGTGGTTTAGGTTGGTTTTCTAGTAAGACTGTTTTTGTATGTGTAACTTTTCATAGTCAGTCTCTTAGTTCAGAAGCCCTGGATTGATTTTCCAACAGTGAATTTGGACCAATCTATTATATAACACTTTCTCCTCTATCCGTGTTCTTGACATCAGAGAGCCTTAACTTAGGCAGCTTTTTTTTTTTTTAGCTCTTTACCACTTAGTTTTTCTTTGGGAAACTTCTAAGAGAAGCACAGAGAGTGGAGGAAGTTGCCTTCACTTGAGTGTTAGTTATTTAGTTTGGAATGGGAATCATTTAGAGTTGTTGTGCATTGTCTAGATAGTGGTCTCCAAGGTGTGGTATGTGCAAGAAAATTCACTGAGGTACAGAAAGGAAATATTTTTGTACAGTTATTAAATGTTTCTATCATATTTATTACATCCTTTTTTTGAATTTCTATCCATGTGTTTTATAATCATAGAATTGTTAAAGTTGGAGAAGACCTTCAAGATCAAGTCCAAACATCAATCTGTAAATTAGCATATCTCTGTGAGTTATAATTAAATAAAATTGTTGAAGATACATGATCAAACTGCTTGCTGCATAATCAAAGATTGGAGACCACTGGTCTGGGAAATGGATAACAGAGCTTTAAGGGGAAGCGGCCTATTGCATACACATCATGGCATTCAGTGGTGCAGAGATCCCATAAGATTGACTGGCTTTCAGAGCTTATAGGAAGGTTGTTCAAGCAAGTGTATGGGAATCTGTCTTTTCAGGTTCAGTGAGGGGTTATCTGTCTTGTTAATATGGTGAGTAACCAGGGAAAAGAAATCTCAACATGAAGCAACTATTGAAAGAGCAAAAGAAAAGGATTATGAGAAACATCTTACCGAAGTTTATCGTGTTAGGCTAGCATGGCAGTTCCAGATCCATTTTTTGGTTCAAGCATGTCTGTTCTTCAGCAGTTTTCATGTCATACATATATTTGCTTGCCACTAGGTACCATGTAACCAGCTTGCTGAGCTGGATGCGACATGTCAGTGGAACAATTACATTTGTTTTCACAGTTGTCAGCCCACTGAGGACTAGCAGCCATTTGCTTAAAAAATGTTACAGTAGCATGTATATAACTGCTATGTCAGTAATAAAAGGTTTTCTGTAGCTATAAGAGGAGTCTTGCTCTATGGTGTCAACAATTTGGTTTGTTATGCAAGACATGCCATAGAAAAAGGCAATTCTTGCCTCAGTAGTCTTTAAAAACCAACAAATCAGCCTGAACTTCAGTGTCCTCTCAGGACCAGCCCTTGGCAAACAAGTCCAGTTCTCAGTGGTTTAAAAATAAAGTAAATCCGGACAAATCATCTATGATCTATATTATCAGCTGATAAGTTCAGTAAGGCGTAGTGTTGGGACTATGCTTGAATCACAACCACCCCATGCAGTGCTACAGGCTGGGGGAGGAGTGGCTGGAAAGTGGCCCAGCAGGAAAGGACCTGGGGTTGCTGGTCAACAGCCAGCTTAACATGAGCCAGCAGTGTGCCCAGGTGGCCAAGAAGGCCAATGGCATTCTGGCCTGTCAGGAATAGTGTGGCCAGCAGGACCAGGGAAGTGATTGTCCCTCAGTACTCAGCACTGATGAGGCTGCACCTCAACTCCTGTGTTCAGTTTTGGCCCCCTCACTACAAGAAGGGCCTTGAGGTGCTGGAGCAGCTCCAGAGATGACAACAAAGCTAGTGAAGAGTCTGGAACATAAGTCTTATGGGGAGTGGCTGAGGGAGCTGGAGTTGTTCAGTCTGGAGAAAAGAAGGCTGAGAAAAGACCTTACTGCTCTCTGCAATTACCTGAAAGAAGGTTGTAATGAGATGGAGCTTGGCCTCTTCTCCCAGGCAACTCATGACAGGACAAGGGGAAATGACCTCAGGTTGCACCAGGGGAAGTTCAGGTTGGCTATTAGGAAAAATTTCTTCACTGAAAGCATGGTTAAGCGCTGTCACAGACTGCTCAGGGAAGTGGTGGAATCGCCATCCCTGGAAGTGTTCAAAAAAGTAGAAGTGACTCTTTACAGTATGGTTTAATGGGCATGACATCCTTCAATCAAAGATTGGACTTGTTGAACAATACCTTCACAATGAACCCTAAAAATTCTGAAAGGAAACTGTCCAAATTACTGGTCATGCTGCAGAATTAATTCCTTACGTGAAGACTTCAGTACCATTCTAGCACAATTAGCAAAGTATAGATACTTCTTTAAAGAACTTCAGTAGGGAGTTTTTACTGACTTTGTAATTTATAATTGTACCTAAATTCCATGGTGAAATTGAATAGAAGTCAGTTGAGGCTTCAAAACTGGGACATTGTACTAGCTTCTTGTTTTGTTTTTTTTTCCCCAGCAAGATCATAATTTGTGATATGGGAACCAATAATATTCATGGTTCTAAAATAAGATGCCATGAGTGCTTGTCTTAATATTCTGCAAATGCTGTACACTTTCAGAATAGTTTGTAAGGCCATAGCAACAGCTCTTCCAGTCTTTTGCAATAAAAAGATGCATCAAAATTTCCATTCTTCTGTAGCAAAAGCTTGCCTCTTCAGAATCACAGATGGATATGTGTTAGGCATTCATGCCAGAGGGAGAAACCTTGGAAGGCTGTCCTGATCAAGAGATGTGTTTGTGATTCCTCTTCTCCAAAGAGAACTGCTTTGTAAATTGTTAAGGCAGTGAACCTAATTCTAGTGAAGATATAAGGTATGATGCAGAGAAAGTGAACTCATAGAAAAGCTTTGTTGAATTCATGTGACTTAAGTTCTCAGCACCCTATTATTAATGTATTATTATAGGTATAGCAGGCAACCCAAAATTATCTTGACGAATGTCCTGGGGACGAAAATAGGAAGAAAGTACACACAGGCGCAACCTAAAACTGGTGTTAATTTTTCTGATGCTGGCAAGCTGCAGTTAGATCAACCACCCTCATCATCTACTGCCAGCCTAAAGATATGGCAGATTTTAAACCCTACTCTCCAAAGTCTTTTACTGTCTAAAAGGTATGTTGTCTTCACCTCATGTCACTATACCTTGCAGTTATTTTTTTTTCTTGCTTATTGTACCACAGCTATCTTGTTCATGAACTGTATTTCATCTGACTTCACTGAATTCACTTGTACCTGGTTCCATTTGATAATCATTGAGAGAGATGGTGCCAGGCATCCTGTACTGGGTTTTCTGATCAAATGGCTTCTAAGAGATGGTCCTGTACTAACAAGACCAATTAATTCTGATTTAGCCATTGGATTCTCAAAATGTTTGGGGTTTTTATTCTTGTGCGCTTGGATTTAACTTGAAACTCTTTTCTCAAAGAAGGTATCAAGTTATATTTTCACTGTTACTGCTTTAGACTACTCGTGAAGATAGGAGAACTGGCATAAAGGATCAGAAGAAAAGCATATCAGTCCAGTATCTTCTTCACCACCCTGCAAGCAGTGGTCAGTTGCAGATATTCAGGGAAAAGTATGGTTAAAGTGAATGATTTTTGATCTGTGTTTTCTCTCTGAGCCTCTGATGGTAGACAATTTAGGGACTTTCATTATTGGAGGCTACATCCAGTCTACAGTGGGTTTTGTGTTAGACTTTTTCTCTCAGTTGTATTCTCATTGTTTATCACCTGTGTGCCTCTGCAACCTCTTGTCTGTAGGGTAGTGCCCTGATTAAAAGCAAATTTACATCTCTGTGCAGGAGGAGATCTGAGTGCTCCCCAGACATCACACAGTCTGTGGTGGAGTGTGTTCTGTGGGTGAATACAGACAACAGGAGAATTACACAGTCAATACCCGAAAGACAGTGTTGTTCAAAACAGATTCAGGAAGACCAGAACATTACTTCCTAATCCAAAACAAAATGAAGTGGAAGTTGTAGAATTTAAATCCCAGATTGAGCAATTTAAGTGCATAAGTTGAGGGCTATACAACAAGCTGGCTACACTGGCATTGTATGAAGTAAGTTCTGTGTGTTAAAATGGGCAGTTGTATCTTCATATTTCTGCTCAGCTTATTTTTGATGCTTATGTGTCCTAACACCTGGGAGTGTTTTTCTGAGCCTTGCTGTTCTGTAGAATGCCACCTCTTAATTGAGGAGGGGAACAAATTTTGTTGCTACCTTTTTGTGTACATGCTGTTTTTCTACTAGTTCACTAAGTGCTTGAGAAAATTCAGCCTGTTTTACTGGAGGCTTATTCAGAGGAAAATCAAAATTGTTTGCTTGAGAGTTCCGAGAAATGAATAAAGATATTGCATGAAAGCTATTTAGAGATAAGCATTTATCAGATTTTAACACCACATGATGTTTTAGAGACAATGCAGTGTGAATTGTATCTGGCTAAAGTGAACTTATAGGGCTAGTTTTTCCTACCCTGATCTCTCATTGCTTTTTTGTGTTTATCTGCTTATGTTGTATTTTAAATTTCTTAATGGGATTTTTTTTTTTTATTTTGTCTCTGAGGGACTGAAAATATTGATGTTTGATTTTTAAGCCTCTAAGATACGTGAATTTAACAAGAACTTTCTTTCTCTAGATTTCAGTGCAGTATTTATGATTTACTGTTATATATATGGCAGGCAACCCAAAGTTATCTTGACGAACATCCTGAGGACAAAAATTGGAAGAAAGTACATAGACAGCCACGTAATAATTGATGCAAATTTACCTGCTGCTGACAAATTGCAATCAGGTCAACTATCTTCATCATCTGTTGCCAGCCTACAGACATGTCAAATATTAAGTGCTCCTCATGAAAGTTCTTTTCTGTCTGAAAGGTATGTTGCTCACTGCTGATTTTGCCAGTCTTCCTGAAATGACATAGCTTCACAATGAAAAAGAATTTCCCTGAAAAAATTGTTGTTCTAGTCTTGTCTTGAGTCAGGAGATCAGCTTCCTGAGTGCAACTAGCATGCTTCTCCAGTGAGCCCTTTGAACAATGCATTTGTTCTAATTTGCTGGACCTGATGATACTGGGCTACTTTTCTTTCTTAGATGGAATTTCTGGTTGCAGTAGATCAGTGTTTTGATTTGTGAAGGTGGCCAAGTAATTCAAACACATCTAAATTGGTTTTGTGTCCAGAACTAAAATCTTGCTTTCCTGTTCCTGTTAATGTGTTCTAGCATGATTTCAATTAACTTCTTTTGCAAAATTTTCCAAATTCCTCTCTGTAATAGCTTATTTCTTTTCACGTTAACCCACAAGTTGTCTCAGTCCTAACAGGGTGACATTGTTCAAGGGCTGAGTGTGTCCTCTCACCACTTAACATCTATTTTACCTCTTTTCTTCCTACATTTAGGTTGACTGAGCGTCACAGTAATGCTTGACATATAAAACTAGAGGAAATCAAATATTATAATTATGTAATGTTTTGGTCTAAGATGGCAGTTGCATTCAAAGTAAGCTGTCTCCTCTCATCTGTTATGGCTACATCTTTGCACAACAGCAAATTTTCCACAGGAAAATTTAGCAAGAAATTTAGGGGAAGAAGGTAGAAAGAGGAAGAAGAGAAGAATTTTTTTTGAGGACAGGAGTAATTAGCAATTCCCAGGTAAAAGCTGAGAAAAGTAAGTCACATTCCTCATTCTGATTACATCAGCATCTTAGAGAACTGAAATTAATAGAATTTTTTTTTTTTTTCTCTTGGATTACCCATTGCTGCTTAAATTAACCTGATACAGCTGCAATTTAAATGAGGGATTTAGATAGAACAATTTATTAGGCTGTCTCGTTTTAAGTATTTGTTGCTAATGCTATAACTGTTCTGTAACTTCAGTTTGAGTGAAGTGTGAGGTGTTTGTTCAGGTCGTGGGGGAGTTTGTTTGGTTTTGGGGGTGTTTTGTGGGATTTATTTTTTAGTTTCTTTTACTGCAAAATGGTGTGATTTTTTTCACTTGGTGACATTTTGGATGATGGAAGGTACTGGGTTTATAGGGAGGAAAACATGCACTCTTCTATTTAACTCTCTAAATCTGAGGAAACATCTTGAGTTCTTTTTCAAGCTCATATTTGGAGGGAGGCTGTTGAATTTTATATTAAGCACAATAATGATTTGAACTAGTAATTTTTTTCAGCAGTTGGTATACTCAGCTTGCTTTACATTTGAAGTGGTTCATTGTTTGGTTAATATTCTGTTCCTGCTACACAGTTTTCTAATGTATTATGTAAGAGGCTTGTTATTAGCGGGAACCATCATTAGGATGATTTCTACCCCTCCTCAGTCACCAGCACGTTAGTGCAGTGTGTAATACATACCACATGGGAAATGGAGAGTTTAGAAATTATTTCAACAAAGTTATGGCTTGATCGTGGTGCACTGATTCTTCTTTCTGAGGAGAATAAAAGCTCCTCCCTTATAAAGGTTATGCATATATATGCACATGGTCATACAGAGAGTCTTTTGTATCATTAGGGTAGCTAGAATGCATGCTTTGTTTTACTGAAAATTGTGCCAGTTTTGTACCATGGAAATTTCAGATCAAGTCAAAGAATTGTGTTTCATCAGAACAGAGTAGTAATAACTTAATCTACCAGCTAGAACTTGTTGCAAGTTCCCTGTTTCCTTTCTTGCTTTTGGTATTACAGAATTGGTGGATTTTGTATTGCTTGTTCACTGCAAGCCAATGTAAAATGCAATTGTTTGTCACCACTGACCTATCAGTATAACTAATGAGTCTGAGGTAGGTTTTAAATGTAAAGAAACTTAGGGTTTAAACTGTTCAGAGTAACTCTTTCTCATGACTGTTGAGAGCACTTGATTGTATATGCTGCCATAGCTTCATAGGTGATGCATATATCCATTAAGGGGTGCATTAACTGAATTGAGAGCAAAGGCTGAAATTGCAAATAAAACATGCAGAATTTATGTATAAAGTAAATATGTTTAAGAAAGCTTGTTAGCTAAAACATCCTATTGAGATGCTTTCTATTGTTGAAATGCCTGAATTGTGATGTTGGTGTAAAGCAAATGCTGAAAAAATACTTGATGGTTTTGTATTGGTTTTAAGGCAGTCAAATCTATACAGCTGTTATGCATACAAATACTTAAGTTGAGAAATAGTTGTGTGTTCCAAACTAAAGTTTTCTATTGTGAGGTTATTCCAGAGCTACAGCTACATGGTCTGTGGAAGACTCTTGTCTTGTTCAATATACAGAATCAATAATAGCACTTACTGAACACTTTTCCATATATGGTCCAATTCATGGTTCTTTGTGAATGGAAAGATAATCAGTAATTTCTTCACAGTGCTTATATATACTGTTCATCACTGTAGTATCAAAACACTCTGGGAATCTTTATTTGTCTTTGCAGTATTCCCAAGTGTCTTAGTTCAAGGGGAGAACTGAGGTATCTATGTAGGCCAAGAAATAATCCCTCTCCTTTTTAAATTTAGAAAACAGAACTTTAATTAAGAAATATATATATATATATATTTTTATATGAAAAGGATAACAGTTCTTAACCACAATACATATATATATGTATATCCAGAAAGGACCAAACACCAACAGCTTGTAATAAACTTCCCCCCACAAACAACAAGGCAAAGAGTTAAAAAGTCTTTTGGCTACCCCAAAAAAAAAGGACTGCAATTATATCTAAGGACAGCAGGTGGCGATGTCACGCCTCAGCTGCTGGCCTCTCTCTCCTAGGGGATACAGTTATATTTACAGACAGCAGGAGGCAATGTTGTGCCCCGGCCACCTGCCCTCTCTCTCTCCAGGGATGGCAGGAGCACAGTCACCAGGTCAGCTCCAGTGGTGTCGATGACAAGAGCAGCAGAAGAAAACCTATCTCTGTAGTACAGGAAACAGGTGTGCTCTCTCTCTTCTCCACAGCAGCTCCCACAATGCCCATGGTCTCCCACAGATGAAAATGGTTGAGTCAGGAATGGGAAGGCAGAGTCTCAGTTATCCAGTGATGCCAGATACTGCTGTGCCTCTGCCTCGCTCACTCTGCTGATTGCTGAGCTCCTGACCTGTGCAGAAAAGCGCAGAAACCCTAGCCACCTCCCTCCCTCCTCCTGGCCTGGGGAGAGACCAGGACAAAAGGCCCTAGCTAAGCGATTAACATCAGGATATGAATATTCATCTCGCCCTTTGTTAACCATCTTTACAGACACTGGAGTGTTGCCTCCAAGCTTTTAGGAAGGAATTCCAATGAGTGTTGAAACTATAACATCAAGCAGCAACAACACTTACATCTACAGACAGGCATTGAAGAATAGGCATCTATTCAGAGTATCCAACAGTTTTGGCTGTCTAGTCAGAGATGGTTGTTCAGGTGATGTTCTTTATGAGTCCAAGCTCAGCTGTCAGTGATTTCAGTCATTGTGATGGACACTTAGCTCTTTGCAAGTTTGAGACTGCCACATTCTGAGTTAGGCACATTATAAAGCAACAAACACGAAATCCATTTGGACTGAATACTGTGATCCTTTTCTGTTTCTTTCTCTTTCATGTCCCGTCCTCCCCCACCTCCTTCAAAGTTTCTGTTTCAGGCCCTTTCAAACAGGAGTTTTTATTTCAAATAATTTCTCACTGCAGGATCTTACTCAATGGATTCTATTAGCCATTCTGAATCTACATTAAAAATATACTACATTGTCTCATTCCCACCATATTAATTACAGCTGACTGTTGTTCTCTTTTTTTTTCCTCATGTGTTCTTGTTGCAGTCACTCCTTACAGCAAAATAATATTTGTGTCTGATGTCGAGCATGTCATATTTTCATAACTTGCACTTTTTAGAAGCATCTGTTTCATTAACATTGTTAGAATATCTGTGTATTTCCACAATTGGACTGAATGAATTGTATTTCATTTGCCAAGGTCCACAGATTTATGAGAAAGGCAGAAGTTTGTGGTGTAACCAACTGTTGTTTCTGTTGGGATTTTTTTTCAGTATTCTTTCAAAATTACAGGTAAATCATAGTTAATATTATTTGCAGGTCTGAATGTTGCCTGAGAAAGACAGATGATGAACTGTATAAACTCACCAAGGCCTCTAAGGAACCAGAAAAAACTAATGCTGTCACATTAAGAAGACGGCAGCTGCAGAAGAAAGGTTTGTAGTAAGCAGTCATCTGGCATTTAAGTATGACTTTTGGAAAGTGTTGCAATATTTTCTTTTTTTCGTCTGGTATTCTAGGGAGAGCACAGAAATAAAATAGGTGTTGCATGCAGTTATGTGTTTCCTCAAAATGCAGTTTTTTACAGGTATGGTAAAATACATCAGATGCCTGGTTTTAAATAGGAATAAAGCTATGGTGAATCAAATTTGTGGAAGGAAACTTAAACTGAAGGAAGCCTCAGTGCACTGTTATAATCCCGATTTTCTAATAAGTCTTTTATAAAATCAAGAGTGTAATCCATTAAGAATGCGCAAATGATTTGTGAACCCTGCTAAAATGTTTATGCTATTTGACAATATTTGTATTCACTGCTGAAGAATTATGACCTCTGTGCTCAGTCTTCAGGGATAATATACCACCTTTTTATACTGGTTAGTACTGTTTCCAGATTAGAGCAGGAAATTGAGAGTATTGCATCTGGCAGATTAAAGAAAGACTGTGGAGTATGAAGTGCTAATTCCTACTTGGAAGAGAGCTATGAATTTGGTTATACCCTTATCTTAAATAATGATGCAATAGTAATATTCCTTGATTATTTTAGGGAATATGTTTTGGCAGCCACACACAATTAAAAAAGGAAAGAACTGACAAAGATACTTTTGGAAGATACCTGCTTCCATGCATTTTATTTAAGATATAACAGATATGAAGAAATGTAAAGGTTTCTAAGGATAATCTGTTAAATTACTTATCTTTTAGACACAGAAAACAAGCACTGTGATGAACCGGAGAAGAGGAGCAGACACATGAGCAGCACTACTCATAGTCAGAAGGAATTGGGCTCTTTTGATTCTGAGAAAAGGAAAAGAAGACGTAGTGGCCATATTTCTGATGATTGTAATGCACACATTCCACAAAAATCACTTGTGCTCTCTGTAAGTTGGACTTAATTTTAATGTATGTGTTTGTGTACTCGCGTGCACACACACTTCAGTAGCAGCATTAGCAGCATCCCAAATAAACAAATTCTAATAAGTAGGGTTTATTATACAGGTGTATTAGCAGGTTAGAAGTATTGAGGGAAAGTAGTTCAGTGATGCAACAAAAGGAGTGAGTAAATGTACTTCTGCCCACACCATGAGATTATGCTTATTGTAGCAAAAAGGCTGTGAGAGATGTGGGACAGTATTTCCTTCAAACAGGAGAATGGATTACAACAGTTTTGAAAATAAGACATCTAGCTGCTTAACTGAAACTTCTTTCACAGATGATACAGAATTAGGGACTAATTGGAGGCTTTAGTACAAAAATTACCTAGTATACCTGGGGTTGTTGAAATCTTGCAGATGTCGTCTTTCCCCCTTCTCATCAGTCTGTTGTATTCTTCCCTAAAGTTTTATTCTTATCTGTCATAAGAATTTGCAAAAAACAAACAGAACTCCCTCCCCCCCCCAAAAAAAAATAAACAAAAGACTGAGCATGTCAGTCAAGTACAAACTGTGATTTAGGTTCGAGCATTAGAATACAATAAAAGCATCCTTGTAACCTTCTGGTAAAACCTCACAGAGACAGGCAGCTACTGAATACTGTTAACCCAGCTGACCAAGCCACGCTTTTGGGAAAGTAATAAACATCACTGATTCTTGGTCGTTCAGTGTCAGACAGTGAGGGAGTTAGTGAAAAATCAGACATAGTTCCTTGTTCAGTTTGAATGGGAGTCATAGTAAACTTTTAAAAGGTTGTCCCTTATGCCTTTATATAGTAATAACCTTTGGAATATAAGGAGGGAGAAATTTTCCTGACTTCAGCATTAAATGTCTCTGTATTAAACTGCAATTATTTTTTCTAGCACATAGCTATATCTCAGTGATCACTGATCTGAATCATCTAGAAGTGTCAAGAAATAAACTTATATCCTGTCTCTGATTCCTGTTTCTAGGAAAAGCAAAGTTTGAGTTCAACTCCTAGCTGCAAAACACCCTCTGAGGACAGACAAGGTCCCAGATCTAATACAGTTCTGGTGCTGGATTGTATTCCCCAGCCGTTGGAGAGAGACTGTAAAGGCACTTGCACCCACAACCACCTAAGGCCTGCTCACAGCTGCACAGAGGAGTCTGGCTCAGAGCCCCCTCCCAGAAATTTGTCAGAGAAACAGCTCTCTGCCACCAGTGAGGATGTGATTTTACCACGACTTAGCACAATCAGGAAATTAAAGATGGATCCATCACAGTACCTGAGCAAGCTGCGGAGCAGAATCTGCAGGGGTAATCAGCAACTTGTTTCCATTGACCCAAGTATGTACTGTATCCATGCTGCTGACAATCACTGTTGGGACTCTTAGGAACTAGAATTCGAGCCTGACTGACTAGTTGAAATGATGGAACAAAAGATTGAAGACAGATCATATTGTGTGTAATGCATTGTGCAGGTTACAGAACAGTGCCTGGTGGCAGAGGGTCTTGTACTTGAGAAACAGGATAGACAGCAAGATTTTAAAATTCCAGTCCTTATTTTGCGGCTAATTTTGTGACTATGGAAAATGGAACTTGTACTTCTGAATGAAGTTTAAGCTGAGAAAAAATATTCTCTACTTTGAAGCAGCTGAATTGTGACCTGTTTCTTTTCATAGCCAAATAATTTTGAGGATCTTGGATAAAAAATGCTCATAAAGTTACAAAGCAGTACTTGTTGCGTATGCTTTTATGCACACAGATCTTGACTGGTTTGGGCAGTGTACTTTGGTATTACATACTGCAAGAGAGAATTCTTTGCATGTCTGAAATCCACAATGAATGAAATATTCTCAAGTATGTGTCTTGTATATGTATGCTTTTTTCCTCTTTAGTCATCCTTTCCAGTGATGATGAAGATGGACCTTCTGAACCACAATGCACAGAGCTGATGCAGTATAGTATGATTGAAATCAAAGAAACAGACCAACGGTCTGGCTTCTCAGCCAAGCAGTTGGAAGACAAGGTGGAAAGTCATACAGAGCAGGTAGTCTAATTTTTGGTCTAGGTATTGGTATGCCAACCCTTTATTTATACAGTGTTTATTGTAGAGATTTATTGTTCATTGTCCCAGCCACAAGCAGAATTCTCTAGCTCTGAAGCTTCAGTGTTTCTGCAACACACATTGTATTTCCTATTTTGAAAATAAACATTTGGAAATGTTGAGTATCAGAAAACAGGAAGGGTCAAATAGTAATCTAAGCTAGAAATGGACATGGTGAAGATACATCTGTGAAAAATTTGTTTTCACACAATGTTTGAAATTGATTGTAGTTTCTTCTTGTCAGCCAGTCTCTTGTAATTCAGTGCATGGAGAAGTTCAAGGATCTTTGCTGGCAGCAGAGTAGGGTAAAGTTTCCCTTCCTGCATGGCTAGCAGTAAAATGTGAATCTAGAACTAGCCATAAAGGTTGTTACCCCATTTTGGACTTGATTAGCCTTGTGCTGCTAGCTTGTTCTGGATTTGCATTCTCTCTGTAATCCTGAAACAAGTCAAAAGAGCCATTGCTGCCTCTGCTCACAGGTGCATCATTTTGATTATACACATTGAATTGGATCCTGAACCATTGATATGAAAACAGGGATATTATTTTGTTGCTCTGTTCGAGTTTTGACTTGGCTCTAGATTAGTGAAGAACACAGATCATGTCTTGGCAATGGAGGTGAAACACAATATTGTTAGGCCTTTACAGACATTGTCAGCAATGGATGTAATAACACAGCTTTTTAATATGGAATTTTTATATGAAAGCTGGCTTTGGGAGTAAATTCTTACCAGCATGATGTAAAAAGTCCTAAAGTTACAGGAGGGAAGTATCTAATTTAAAGCCCTCTAGTAAATATACTTTTTCTTCCAGTTTTTAACAGAGTCAATTGAAGATAAATGTCTGATCACCTTACCTTCTGGAAGCACACATAGAAAACAGATGAACCCATCACTGGATGTTAAATTTGATAGTCTATATATTGGAAAATTTAAATGCCTGTCAACAGGTCCTGCTAGGGTAAGTTGTTCTATTATGATGGTGTTTGGAGAAAATTTTAATTTTTAAATAATGGTTAGGCAAAGCCAGTGGTACTTGCAGGGGAAGCACTGAGTTCTGATTGCTGTTGCATCAAATTCCTTTGGCTAAGCAATGGAGTGTGTGGTCCGTTACCTTGTACATTTGGATTGCTGTCAGAAAAGCCAACTGATTTTCTGTGGCCACAGTTATCAGAGGTAAAGGTTCTTTATAAATGCTATACTTGAAGAGAAGTCATAGTGAGGAAGCTTTTAATGAGTTCTAACAGCAAATAATGGCCATATTAGTGGCGAAGTAATATCAGTTGAAAGAAACACCAGTTACTTTTCTCAGAAATAGTAATGATTTAGAATAAAGTAATTCATAATTATCAGAGTTCAGATATATACTGTGCTCTAGTTTTGGCTTTTAACCAGAAAATTGCCTTTTTTGTGGCTTTAAAGAGCATAAAAACAGTACTAAACTCTTAGTGCACAGGCACCATGCTGCTCACTGGATGTAGAAACATTAGTGAAGATGTGCTTAAATGAAGAAGTGTCAACAGGTCTTTGACCAGGCTCATTCTGTATATTGCAACTGAAAAGGAAATGTTTGAACTTGCCTATCTTCTTCTGCTTTCAGTAAGACATCTTGAAATCTGGGATTGTAATAATAATCATTTTAGGTTTTCACAAGACAGCAGTTTTGTGCAGCAGTTCTCATGCAGCTATGAAAACATTTAATGAAAATTTTCTAAATTAATAGGCCAAAATAATTTGAAGAATGAGTTGAAATAATTTTAGAATCAATGCTTTAGGTGTAAAGTAGACATATTCCTTGGAAAACACAACTTTATGCTTACTGTGGTAGTGTAGGAGAAACCTCTTCTGCCAATGTATATGACAGCCTTTTGTCAAAGTGACAGTAAAGCACTTTTATTTATCAAAGTCTCTGTGCCACAGCAGCAGTGCAAGTGGAATCTTTCAAGGCCTTTAATTCAAAGATTATTGTAAATAGCAAAGTAACACCCCAGTGTTGAACCATTTCTATTGTGTCCTTAATTCAAATAGTGCATCTGACATCCTATCATGGATTATTTTAGCTCCTTTTGTCCCAAGTGTTCATCTTTTTTCTTCTTCTTATTTTTCTTCTTAAGGAGCCTATAGGCAGATCTGCAACTTTCTGCTTATTTCTCAGTGTATAGCATCTCTGCAAGTTATTTGCTGTCATTTCAGTTCTGCAGTATGTCTCTAGGAGTGTTGTTTTAGGCAAAATAGGCAATACAAAGTCTTAAACTAAGTATATTTGACTTGGTAGTGTTGGGTTAATGGTGTTTTCCAGCCGAAATGATTCTATTATATTATTTTCAGTTTATTTGGCTATAATGAAAGATGTGCAGATAATTAAAAATTTTTGTATTGTGTTAATAAATTTGTAAAAAGCAAACTAATTTATATTTTTTTTACTTGTATTTCAGTTTGCAATGAAGAATATTGTGATCCCATTCCGGGGTAAGAGATTTTTTTTTCTTCAGGGTTCTCTTAACTGTATCTTTAAAGTATTGCATTAAAATACTAAGTATGTATTTCTATTGTGAAAAATTTATAATCTTATTTCCTTTCACAAAGACATTAGATAATTTTTGCTCATTTACATTTTTCAATAAGTATGTTTTGTAAGTCTATATTGTAAGTCTTATGACTTAGCAGTTTCCTGTACTTTTAAGGTGAACTTGTAGTTTTAATGGCCTTGCCTCCCATATTCTTGCATGTATTAGTAGTAAATTGGGCTGTAGTAAATATGATTGTGCATGTTTTTGAGGTCAAATATTAATCTTTTCAGATTAAGGATTTATACCCTTAGGTTTATTAAACAAAAATGTGCAAGTTCACTAAAGCTAAGAGGAATATAATTGTAGATTTGCATTAAATTGGTTTTCCAAAGATTATATATGTTAGGAGAAGGTTTATGAACAGTTCTGAATTAGATTGACTAAAAGCAAATAGGAGTTCATGATTTGCAATATTTTTTTATATATTTGTAGGTGTTAACTGTGGTTGTTTTGAGAAAAAATACAGGTTTTTTTTTCTCCAGGAAGAATCCTCCATTTAGATGTTACATAGTTCAGTGTAACTAAGTATTGAATTCTTAATATTTTCTGTAATGCCAGGAATAAAATCTATAGGTACTGTGTTAATAAACTCTAATCATACTTACATCTCAGCATGTGGTTACTGTAACGTGTATGATTATGGCTGTTAAAGGTATGGCTCTTTTAAATTCTGTTCTCTGCAGTGGCTCTCAATAAGAACATTAAGCTGACAGTGGATACTGTGGATCTGAGAAGGTTTGGCTTGTGGAGAAGTGATGATGGCTGTTCTTCAACAATTATCATTTTTCTTTGGTTGTCTGTGGATTATGTAGAAAACATTGAAACCCAACTGGGAAAGTTAGTTACCAGCAAGCCATGTGAGTAATTTCTTTCCTTAAATGCAAAGGAAAGGTCTAATATATGGCATGTCAATAATATGGTTAAGTTGTGTTTTTTGAATGTGGAGGAAAGATAAGTTGATCAGTTTTGTTTTTCTAAAATGCCTCACTATACTTGTATTTGGAAGCAAAAGTCTAACATAATGTGATTCAAAACCACTACTATTTACTAAAAAGACCTGAAAAGGCAGTTTAGTTGTAATCTGTGTGAGAAAGCCCTTGTAACTAGGCTTGTGTATAAAGCGTCTCTCCCTTTAAAATATATGGAATGTTTTACTTCTCCTTAGTCTTCAGTGCTGTGTATGCTATACAAAAGGCTTGGCAAGTAGAGATTGAGTTGACAAGACTGCACTGGGCCATTGCATGATTATTGAAGAAAATTTCCACTAAAGGCCAAAAGGGCTCTTCAGTCTTTACGGGTTTATGGACTGGCTCTATTTATTTTTCAAGCATGAAGCTCTGTGCAACTGAGTATAAATTTCACTCATATATTCTGAGGGGCACAATCATACAAGGTTTTTACGTAAGCAAAATCATTGCAAAATAGCATCTGCAAAGATGATGTCAGAGTGACCTGTGTGAAATTTAGTAGTACGTATTCCCTATACAGTCACCACCTGAACAAAGTTTAAGTAATGTTACATTAACATAAGGAGTACATGTAGTTTGAAGCAAAATACTGAGTGATATTTTAGCAGAAAGCTACCTGTACTCGATATAAGTTTATTGAAGTTACTGGTAGCTTCTGTTCCCAGTGAAACAAGTGGAATTTGAGTCTGAAGCTGTGAGGCATCTTTTAATCTTGGGTTTATTTACCCTAGTTACATTCTTGTTGGAGAAACCTTCTGCTCTCCCTTCTTAGTGTGTTAATACTAGAGGAAAATATAACATGATGTATCTGACAGCCTGAGAGAGGTCAGAGGAGTTCCTATCCAGTAAAGTTAGAAAGGACTTCAATAAGTAGACAAGAGAGGCTGTGCTGATCAATGCACATGGCATGGCCAGACAAGTGTAATGACCAGCAAAGTATTTAGATGTGACTGGTCCTTTTTATGCCCTTAGCCCTCTCTTTGGCCACACTTCTGCCTCCCTGAATCACCTGAATACCTCCCTTTGCCTGCCTTTAGTTTTTCCCTTAAACAACCCATATTAAGTCCTTTGCAATCCCAAAATGCTCTTCCCTTAAATTCCATCACGTGTGCCATACAACTCAGCAGCAGCCCGCTGTCAGTCCAGAAAGTGTTTTGGCATCGACTCATCTTGATGGGTTTCAGGTCTGGGCCCTTGGGCTCAGACTTTCCTGGGAAGGGCCCAGATCATGTGTGTCTTCACAGTACTTGATTTCTGTTCCTACCTGCTATTTTGCCCCTGTGCTCCTCTGGGCTTGTGGAGGTGGGCCTTTGGTGGGTTGACAGCCCCTCTGATGAAGCTGGTAGGGTGTTATTTGGGCTCCCTGCCACTGTCTCTCTGTGCTCCTGTGTGGGTATGCAGACAAGGTCTTATATAATCTAATAGTTAATACTATCCATTCTCTCCTTTTTGCAGCCAAATCGAGTGAATTTGTATTTCTTAAACTGTCCCAACCACTCTCAGAATTGGAAGAAGACAGACTGACTGAACTGATAACAGGTGTGAGCAAGAAGAACAGAGCACCAGATCTTGCTGAATTTTTGTCTTTGAAGCAAGCGTTACCCTTGTTTAAGGATATTTCTCCTGAAGAAAGCTCCTTCATAAGTTACCATAAGAATCTACTGAAGGAATATATGCAAAAAGAGAATACCTCAGATGCTCATGAGCCTGTACTTCAGGTTAGTGTGTACCTGTTGCTTTATTCATCCTCACCTGTTGGCAGCCACGCATTCTAGTAAATTTTAGATCAGCCTTCTTTCTTAAACCATAAGTCAGTCATGACTTCTGCAGAGTTTGCAGTCAGCTGGATTGTATCCACAGAGGGGTAGTGTATAGTCCTCATCAGTAAGTGGCAGGTATCAACGCTTTAGATTGACTCATGGCTGTGTGTATTTACAACAGGGATTTTCTGCCCTTCTGGTGTCTCCAGGGCAACAAGTTGGGACTTAATCGAGGAATGAGTGATGGAGACATTTTTCATGTGAGCTGGAAGTGCAGCAGAGCTGTGTGTATTGCTCTCCAGATACATCTAGATATACTTTTTGGGGTCTCCACAGCTTGAAATGCTGAATGAGAATGATTCCTCAGGCTGCTGGGGAGATGTGTCTGTGCAAGTTAATGTGTTTTCATGGTTTAGTCTCTCTGAGGAGTAAATGTCTAAATCCAACCCCACATCATTGTCACTTCAGAATTTACATATATTTGTTCCCACTAGTAAAAATCACAGAGACAACAGATCAATATGATCCATGAAACTGGGGACTGAAAAAGGGAGCCAGCCAGTTTCAATCTGTATTGTTTTTCAGGCAAATTGTTTAAGGGCTGGATTTTCAAACCTTCCTAGCATACACAGCTCCTAGTAAGACAGTCTGATACTTGTCTCCATCCTTTCAGGTCATGTTTCTTCTCCAAAACCAATTCTGTGTCACTTGGTTAAATAGTGCTTGGACAATTTTACAGAGATTATGAACTAAAACCTGTCACATTTTAAAAGATTCATTACTTTTTTATTGCCTGAGCAGTGGCATGTTTTCCTAAATCCTGAAGTTTACACTTTTGCTCTCCAGCAAGAGTGCTCTTCAGTGATGCAGGTTACTCCTGTAGGCTTTAGTCTTGGGTTTTGTCTGTTTTGTTTTATGTATCAAGCTGTACAATACTTTTTACTATTATTATTTTTTGTGTTTTTTTTCTGGTAGGAATCAAAACTAAAAGTGGTCAGGCCTAGTTATGCCCTTGCAAATAAGCAGTATAGTGGTTGCTATTCTATCTCTTTGTCCTCTGCACTGAATGAAGAATGGAAAGAAGTAAGAGAAACAGGAGCAGTTAAAAAGTAAGTAATATTTCATATAAATGAGAAAGTGAAAATAAAATAAATTGAATAAATAAATGGTTGGAATAAAAGCCCTCACTTAACTACCATTCTCTAGTTGATTTGAAAGTGTTGTGTGAAACTTGCTCTAGAAATCTAAAATATCCACAAGTCTAAGTGTAGTTATTCCTTTTCCATCCTAATAGTTAGCAGACAAAATGGATGTGTTAGAGGATGATAGAAAATCTCACAGCAATTAAAGAGTACCTGAACTACAACAACAAGGTCACATCATGGATGTATCAGTGGGAAGGGTAGGGACCTCATGTGTTCTGTGGTGTCTATCTAAGTCCATCTTAGCAGAACTATTGCTAACTTAAGCTGAGCCTTGTTTAAAATCTAAGCAATGTTTTCTTTCATTGTGTCTATTCACTCTATTTATAACTGGTTTATTATACAATTTACTTGTTGGTACTGAAGCTTGGTTAACAAAAGGCACTAGTGCAGCAAGGTGCTGAAAGAGCGCTGACATGCCTCAGTTCTGTCTGCACTTCCTCGTAGTCCTCATACTTGTAGTACAGCAAACATTACTGGAGTAAATTGCTCTTAAGAACTCTTGCCTTTTGCTGGTGCTGTTTTCACTGACGGTATCACAGGTGATTTTGTTTCTTGAACAGAAAAATGCTCAGTTCATGGTTCCAGTTGACATTGTTTTTAATCTAGAGCCTTTTATGTACATTCTAAATACTAGTGGTAGAAGTAACTCGGGCAGTTTCAAACAACTTACAAATACTCATGCTGCATGCGGTGTAAGCCCAGTTTCTCTGCTTGGAAATGTGGGAGCCCTTCTTGGAGTCTTAATTAGTAGAAAATCCCTGTTCATTCAGACCATTTGTCCCCTTCACATTTTATATAACCATTTCTCAACTACTTTTATCAAGAATAGAAAAACAAGATGAAGGTAAAAAACAGGATCCTTATCAAAAGTTTTTCTCAAAGTTTCATTGTGCATTGAGGTGAATATTTCTTTTGTAACACTAGCTTTTGGAGGAAGAAATGGTAAAGGACTTTTGAGTTAGCCAACAGTTTTGAGAACTACTACTTTTAAAAGGTTCTCATCTTCCACATGTGAAACAGCCATACTGAGGAGAATGTCATGTAGAACAGTTTGTCACTGTTACGACCTGATTTATGTTTTCTAGTTTAATTGTTTATCCACCCCCACCTGCAAAAGGAGGACTGGGAGTCACAAGAGAAGATCTAGAGTGCTTAGAATATGGAGAGTTTCTTAATGATGTCATCATTGATTTCTATCTTAAGTAAGTAATCACAGTCCTTCTGGTACCCTTCTTTCTGGATTTGAGTGTTACTGTAAATGCTGGTCACTAAACACAATATGAGAATTTCAGAAGTGACAGTGTGATGAATTTGTATGTTGGACTTTTTTAAAAGCTTTATTTGCATTCTTAGCAGTTTCATTTTTTTAAATTTCATTCTTTTTTTACCCTCTAAAGAGCTATGGTGTAATTCAGACAGAATAACTGGAGGAAAAGAGTCTCTTAGTGACCTTACAGAACAGAAAGTGCTGGGCAGTGTTAAGTAGGCAGTTGTACAAAGTAAAGGGTTTGCACTAGTATTGTATTTACTATGTTGCATGAAGTGGAGCATCCTTTGCTATTCTGTGCAATTTCAGGCACTCTCCTGATGCAGATTTCCTGCAGAAAGGAACACAACCAATACTTCTTGAGACAGTTGTGCTTGGCCTAGCACATGCCATCCTGCTAAAATTGCTTGTGAAAGCAATTTTTCAACAACTGGCATTGTGGCCACCATTCCCTAAAGCTGAGATTTATTTGCACTCTGATGATTTAGACCTAAGAAGAATTCTGGTTCATTGAAGGTTGTCAGCAAGAATTCCATTTTACTTGGCATCCAGATGGTTGCAGGAATTGTGAGCAATAGGAAGCTTTGTCTAGGGGAGTGGGAAAGGAGATGTGTTACACAGTGTTTCAATAGGATTTTGTAGCAGACCCTGTTGTATTTTGCTCTGAACTAGAAATAAATAATGCAGCATGATTCTCTCAATAGTTGTAGCTTCATCTCGATAGAAAAGAAATATTTAAATAATGTAATGCAGTCATTGTAGAGACTCCCGTGCTTTTAAAATTTGTTAAAATGCCCACATTCTCAGTTTTCATTGTTTAGCAAGCTGTATCGTGTAAGATTGTGTTACCTAAGTCATCAGGTGAAGCTGGAGGCACCTTGTGTAGGATAACTGCAATTATGAGAGCTTTGGCTTTCTAGGATGACAGAATAAGCACTCAGGCTGATGTTTATAGTGAAATTATCAGCAGTGAAATAATGAAGTACTTGTAGAATATTTGACTTGATTTTCACATGCATAACCTGTAGAAGTAAAATGGACAATATATTTTATTGACCTTTGTGTATTGTACTATGCTTTTTGTACATACAATAGCATAGCACTCCATAGGTTTGTACTTGTTTAGGTTTTCAAGCCTGTCTTAATTGCAAGGGCTAGATACCTAACTTTAAATTCAGAAGCTTGTGTGTCAGTACACACAAATCTGGGACAAAAAACTACTACATTTTTAGTAGTTGTTTGGCTGTTACACACTCTGATAATGTCCACCCATGTGAATAGTTAAAATAGAGTGAAGTTGTGCATGATCAGTGGCTGTGAAGGCAACAGGTAGTATAACCTGAGCAGAATAAGTCATTAAAATAACTGTCCTTTTTTTATCAGTAATGGTACTTTCTAGAAAAGGAATTTAATAATTTTCTTCTTTTTTCTTTGGTAGATACCTGTTGTTGGAGAAGGCACCAAAACATCTTGCTGACCGTACACATATTTTTAGCAGTTTCTTCTATAAGTGCCTGACCAGGACAGAAAAGAACTCTGAGGGGGATGTCAAAGTTTCGTAAGTTCATTTTAGATGCCATTATGACCAGAAACGAGCTATCTATTGATGTCACTTGGAAGTTCTGCAGATCATGTGCTAATTAGCACATAAGATAGTAATTGTTGTTCTCCAAAGTATTAGTGGTTAAAGGTTTTAACTCACAATTTAAGCATACTGGTAATTTTCCTTAAAATCTGCATGTGATTCGTATTGAATATGAAGGGAAACTTTATCACCTTTCTCCATCTTTGTCTCAATCTTTATTTAAGAAAGTTATTTATGTATTTCATATTTTTATCATAAACTCAAGAGTTTTGCAAGACATGCATAATTTTAATAAATTATGCTTCTAATAATATTTTTAGATTTACCACATACTTCATTTTACATATTGGTAGTGAACTGTTGGCCAAGTTTTTAGTAAGAAAATTTTATTGCATACCAAATTTACACATTTGTTTTTTAACGCATTAGCACACTGGCATTGGAGAGTTTCACAAAAAGTTATCATTAACAGTTCAAGAACCCTGTATCACGTTGTGTTTACAGCTAAGACTGTCTAAATGGTAGAAGCATTCCTAGAATACTTTGTTCTTTCTCAACACTGATGTTTGTGAATGGAGCTTGCCCTGCCACTTAACATACAGTGATAATCTGCCAGTAACATTCATTCTGTTTTTGTAGAATCAGAGAATCATTTAGCTTGGAAAAGACCTCTAAGATCATCAAGTCAACTGTTAACGCAGCACCACTACGACCACCACGAAGTCCACTACTAAACCATGTCCCATGTCCCCATCTACATGTCTTTTAAATACCCCAGGGGCTGGTGACTCAGCCACTTCCCTGGGCCGCATGTTCCAGTGCTTGACAATGCTTTTGGTGAAGAAATTTTTCCTAAGAGCCAATCTAAATCTTTTCTGGAACAACTTGAGGCTGTTGCCTCTTCTTCTGTTGCTTGTTACTGGGGCAAAGAGACCCACAACCACCTCACTAAAACCTTTCAGGTTGTTATAGAGAGCAATAAACTTATCATCAATAAGGATCATTGTTCAGCTTGTTGGATGTTTTTTTTATTTCTCTTTGAAGTGATTTTTCTTGTGTTATAAATGAAGTCCACAGCTTTTTCATTCTACTGGCAAACAAGACTACCTGCACAGAGAGGTGTCACCTTGTTTGACAGCCACTACTGGGTGAAAGCTGTGTTAAAGGGAATAAAGTGCAATTTCTCTAATATTCTCAAAGATGTCTCAAAAATTCATGTAACTGTGTTTGAGAGGACTGACTTTGAGTGTTCTGAGGTGGAGATAGAAGTATCCATGTTAAGAATGCTGTTGTGCCTCGATCTGATTCCTTTTATGAGGCTAGACTGTCTTCTTGAGTAACAGGAATGGCACCATATTTCAAGGACTGTAGCTGCTCTGGATTAGGAGATAGCTTTGGAAATTCTAGTTTTGTGTTTGGGCTTAGATACTCACCTGGTGACTACAGGTGGTTTGGGGTTTGTTTATTTTTTTCTGTGGGGTTTTGTTGGTTGGTTTTGTTGTTTTTGTTTTTTTTTATAAATGGATAGTGAAAAACTGGGCTCTGTAGTGTTATAAATGAAATTAATCTCAACAGATGTACCTACTTAAAGACCCTTTACTTCACTTTTTTCACACTACTCAGGCATTAGGTTGAGAAAACTCCTTTTGTAGGTGCTTTCCCAGATTGTAAAGAAGCCAGTTCACAGTGCTTCTAGAGTCATGTGGCAGAGGAAGTGTGCAGCAAGTCTTCACTTAATGCTGGCTCATGCAGAGTCCTACAGCAACTTGGCTTTCTATTCCACACTCCTTTTCTCCAGTTCCTCCTGCGCTGAAGTTGTGTTTCTTAATCAAAGATGAGGATGGATTCAGAATGGTAATAGGGATAGCCCCTGAGCAGAGTGAATTGTACTTTCAGATCCTGTTGGAGCAAAGTTCTATGAAATGTTGGTTTCTATGTCAACTTGTGCAAACTAAGAAAGCTGAAAATCTAAATTTAGGTTTCTACGCAGATTTTTCTTATTCTCCTAGTATCATCTCCTCATGCTTTATGTCTGTAGAACTGGAAATGAAATGTGCTTCAGCATTTAAATCTCAGGATTGAAGGGAATCTGTTCCTCTTCTCTGCTTGCTACATGACACTGTGCAAGGCATTTAACTTTTTCCCTTCGAAAGATAAGGTTGTTTAGACAGGCCTTCAAAAGTGGTATTGAAAAATTTAATTCATGGATGTTTTTAAATTACTATAGATCTGTTTTTACACTGACTGGTGTCATCTTTAGATGAGATTTTTGCCTTTAGTGTAGTAAATAATAATTACTTGATAAGTAACTGCAAGAAATCCATTCGCATCTGTAATATTTTTTCTAGAAGAGTTAGAGATGGTTCAGGAATGGTTGGTCACTTGGGCTCAATAGTATGTTGATTTATTTTTAATCTGTGGGGAAATTTCAAGAGTAAATGAAAAACCCATTGAGGGATTAGAGAGATGTAGGAATGCTCATTCTGTGCCATGTTTTAACCAAAAAGAACAAAACCAAATAACAGTTGTCATTTGATTTCTTCAGAGCGGCCCAGAGAAGACACAGAAGAGTAAGAACATGGACTCGTCACATAAATATCTTCAATAAAGATTATATCTTTGTGCCTGTGAATGAGGAGTAAGTCTATATGTTTTTAACATCTTTTCTGATATTTAAAGATTTAAATATTTGAATGTTGTGGTGGTAAAAATTTATGGCTGTAAGGCTGGATCATTGGACATGACACTTTAGATTTTGAAGAAATAACAGGTGTGAAATGAGTAATTTTGAAGTCGGTTCAAAAGATAAAATGTTTATTCAATTGTCATCAGTAAACTTTGCACTTTCAGTGTTTGTTTTACTAAAAATTGCTGTTAGATATTTTTCAGAATAATTCATGTGCCACTTTGATGATTTCTGTGCACTTAAGTAATATTTCTATAAAGGAGTCACAGCAGCTCATAGTGTAGTAGAAGTAGTACTTTCATAGTCTGTGCCTTGGCGTGGTTGAATAACTGACCTGTACATGGAAACTCCTGTAAAACTGAAGAGTCCTTGAGAGGGACATATGTAAAATAGCTGCAGAAAGAAATGAGGCTAAAGGTGTGCCATACCTTCAGCTGTATTCAAAACTAGGATCACCATCGCAGACTATTGCTGTGATGATTTTTGTTGTTGTTTTGTTGTTTTTTTTTCAAAGGAATTGATACTGATTTTTGCTGTTATGCCACAATGCAAAGTAAAAAATGAATGAAAGAATTAGAGTGAGATGCCATGAAGGAACCTTGCAATGATGGTTATGTATCACAGAGCAGTGGTCCCTGAGCTCTCAATATTATGAAAGTTTTTCATAGCCTTTTCAGAAACAAATGTTGCATGGTTTTGACATTTTTTCCTCCTCTCTCTCCACTGCTGGGCAGGTCTCATTGGTACATTGCAGTTATCTGTTTCCCTTGGTTAGAAGAAGCTGTGTATGAGGAGTGTCCCCATCAGAATTTATCTCACCAGTCTCCACTTCGGTCAGAGAGTGAGAACACTAGAAATGGTTCAGTGTTCGTCAAGCATGATGAAGAAATGGATTCCAGCAGAATTTTATTCTCAAAAGGTAGGTAGTCTAGAAGAGACTTATGTCATGCCATATACATTTCCTAATAGTGTCTTAATCCTTGAAGGAGGGAAATTATGTAAAATATACTTTTTAAGATATCAAGGCTGATGTAGTTTGTTTTTATATTGCCGAGGACTGCAAGTTGTCTGCAACTCTGGAAAGTACTGGAAGGGACATGTAAAACATGATAGGAAACTTACTTGACTTCAGTAAGAATTTTATCAGGAAGGAAGACCCTCAGTAACTGCTATTTGAACATTCAGAAGGGAATTTTCAAAATTAGTTCATAAATTAGCTCAACTATCATGTTTTGAATACTAATAATCAGGAACTTGAAAATAAAAATATTTTAGTTAGGAAATATTTTCTTAAGACTTACTAATGTGTTCTTTTGTACTAGATGACAATGAAATTGCTGCTGCTTCAGTTCTAGATTCAGCTATTTCTAAAGTAAGTGCCTTTTTGTACTGGTAGAGAAAGCGTATTACTCTATTTCTGAAGAATGGGAGACTTGATCAAGTGATTTTTGTAACACCTTTTTTGCAGTTGTTATCAATGTTTGCATGGCCTGATGTATGTGCAAGGCATTTTTAATTAGCCTAAGTCTGCTTGCCTATGTTACTCTGCTATGCTTTCACATGTTTTTAAAAATGATTTATCAGTTCCTGCCTTTCTGAAATGAGAGCGTCTCTCACTACCTATAAATCTATGAAGATGTTAGAATTTATAATTGCTGTTGGTTTTTTTAAAGATTATTTTTCTTTTCTTTTCTCTCAGATCTCCCTAAATAATTCCGAAAGGCAGATTTGTAAAAGGTATGTTTCTGTTTTCTTTCTAGTTTTGTAACATTAAATTACACTAAGAAATTCTGCAGTAATTCAGTTATCTGCCATAAAGCCACAGCTGTAGGTACTTATCCATTGTTACCACATTGATTCAGATATTGATGGCTCTTGGTAAGCTGTATTCACATAAAATGTTTGCTTCAGTAGTGTGGTAATGAAAGACTAATGATTGTTTGTTTTTGTTGTATACAGGCCTTGTATACTCATCTTAGATTCTTTGAAAGCTGGTTCTATGCAGAAAACTGTTCAGGTTTTGAGAGAGTAAGTAATTACAGTTTCTATCTTCTAACCAGAGATGCTGCTGGTCATATTTCCATATTCAAAATACTTTTCTCTAAAAAGGTGAATATTTCTAATGCTAAAGGAAAGTAAAGTCCATGAAGAGTCACGACAAAGAAAACTGTGACAACAATACAGAGGCTTCCCTGAAAAGCCTGTCTTTGTTCTGCAGTGCAGATACAATGCAAAAACTGTAAAATGGACAGTTTTTAAAATTTGAAAAAAAAAATAGAAGTAGATGGGTTTTTGTTGTTGAGGGGTGGGAAGGTTTATCCCATCCAGATGAGTAATTGAAGGTGTTTTTAAGGGTAGAAAAACATTTGTTAAAACTAATACTTTGAAATTTAAATGATTGATTTTTCAAAGGGCTGATGCTCATTCTTTGGTGGTGCTTACAGAATTACAGTGTTAAATACACTCATATGCGTGCAAAAATGTAGAAACTAGACTGAAGCTGACAAAAAGCTTGATGTGCCAGTGTAGTTATAGTGGAATGGTATTACTTGTTTTGCAAAGAGAGAGTAAAACTATATTCAGTCTTTTATGTGATAAGTATATAAGTATTGGAAGAATGTCCTAGAACTTTCAGTACTTTTACACACTCCTAGTTACTTTAACATTTATCAACAACTTTTTAAAAAGTTGTTAAATATTTGAATTTAAAGAGGATTGTTCTCTTTCTTCTCTTGTGTTAATATCACTGAAAATAAAAATCTGTCAACGAAATAATACCACCTTCTTGTAAAAGAAAGTTTTTCAAAATGCTGTGGGAGGGTTAGATGAGAATCAGAAATTTTTGTGAAACCATCTTTTCCCTAAATAGTGAGGCCTCCCTATCATATGCGTCTTAGGAGAAAGAATTAAATAGCAATTTTTATTTATTTATATATTGATAAAATCTCTGTGGCATCTGTTATTATAGTGCTCTGTGCTTTGAGTTATTCCTGAGGTTGAAATTCCAAAGAGTGTGTTTACCTGGATTTTAGACAGATGTCATGAAAAGTAAGAAAGCAAGTGGAGATTTATGGAGTTGTGAGATAAGGGAAGTTAGGGAAGCACACATCTTATTCCTTCAGTTTGCAGTTATACCCAGGAAGCAGAAGCTTGTGGAAATTGATGCAGGGATTACATGATCCCGTCTTTCCTTGAGTTGATTTTTGTTGTGTTTTGGGCAGTGGTCAGGCTCAAATAAATTAATTCTAAAGTCTTTAGTCATAGGTTCTTGCAGTTACTCTGCAGAGTAGTTACTGAAGTGTCTTAGTCTTTGAATTATTTCATGCTTTTCCACAGTTATGGTTTTCCCCAAAAGCTGTTTTAAGTGTGTTTTTATTCTCTGAATTGTAAGGACTTGGGGCTTTTAGAAATCAAACACAAGGTCTGACTTACTGCATATATTTTTTTACTCTCTGAAGTCAGACATTATGTTTGATTTTCACAAGCTTGAGCCTTTGCAAGTCTGACTAAAGTCAGGATTAAAATATAGGTAACTACTGCCCTTGAAAATCAGACTCTTAAGCTCTCAATCCCATCTCTAAAATCAACAGCTGGCCCAGAATG